>WSTY01000066.1:0-35045 GCA_019633465.1 Tulasnella sp. 417
TGCCCGGCCTCCATCAGCGGACTACGAAAGCATCTCTGGAGAGTCTGAGCATCAAGATGACATGGATTTCGACCGTTTTGGTCCCGTGGATCTGAGCTGGATCGCCGATGCCGTCACAGGCGTAGCCCCTCTAAACATCTCGCCTCGCAAAAACACCCACCTACTGGCGCCAGTTCCTGAAGGACCCCCGTACGTGCGATACCGACCAGCCTTGAATTGATTCTAACAGTTCTCTCTCTTTTTGGTCTGCCTACGTAGGGGTGAATCCATCTTTGCGACCGCCGAAGACCTGCAAGAATCCATGTTGCGTGTCGCAGCGGCACTGGGGCGCCCTCGCACCGCCGGCTTGTACCTCGAGGATATTGAGGAGGAAGATGTCGATACCCCGGAGCAACTCCCTGTCTGTGAGAGTGGCACACCCGCGAGGAACTCTGACCGGTTTTCGGGCCTGCTTGAGTGTGCAGCCCGAGCAGCCTGCAAAAAGCGGGCTGAAGCAGAGGTAACCAAAACGAAGTATTACTTCGAAGCGTTGAGAAATAGTGCGTGAGCCCCATGGGAAAAAAATTCATGTGCAGAACGATGACGGGCTAACTTGATGCTTTCAATAGGTGAATCGCAGCTATCACCTTGAATGGTGCCTCGATATTTCCACCCCAGTTTGTTTGAATGGTTCACCACAGTCAACCAAAATTATTCGGTCATGCTTAACGCATTATCACTCTCTCATTCGTGTCTATTCCTTTTCAGGGCTTTCATGTTAGTCGCTGTCCATTCTCTTTTTGCTTTCCTACTGCTGCTGTTGCCAAGAGCCAATTCGTTATTCGGTTGTTGTAATGAAAAGATCCCGCCTCTCTTACGTTAATTTATGTTGATTCCGAGTTGTTTGTGGTTTCGCGGGTCCAGAACTCGTTCCTCTCCGCGGTCAAATCGCTGCCCCATGATTGCACTTCGGGATGCCGAAGGCGTGGAATACTGCTCTCGAGGAATGGATCAAGCTGCTTCTTGCCTTGGTATGCCTTCTCGTATTCCGTCGCTTTAGTTCCCCCAGGTCTTAGTCGAGGCGCGGTCGGCTTCCAGAGGTGGCGAGGAAGGGACTAACCTTGCAATGCCATTTCAAGCAGATCCAAGTCTAAGACGTGACATAGACATGTCAACCGCACATTTCTAATCCTGGATACCGCGAGATTAGGTGGCCCACCTTTAACAAATCTCGCTTCCGCGGTCTCCTGAGCCTCGTATTCCTGACGAGTCGAGGAAAGTTAGAAGCGCCCGAGACAATATCCACGCTACAGGCAACCCACATCCCACAGAGCTCTGATCCTTTGCGCTGCCACTCCACCTCCGAGCATGTCATTGACGATGTTATCCATCGCTGCAGCTTCCAGTCTCCGCTTCTCCTGCTTCGATATGCCATCCGACGGCGCAATGTCGCCCACTTGCGCTTCTGCGAGGTCATGTACCACGGCAAGCAGGACACATCTAACGAGGAAAAAAATAATTCAACCGGGGCCTGGTCTGCCGCTAAGGCGGAGGAAAACCCTTTACTTTCCGACATCCAAGCTCTTGTCCGACGAGCACAACGCTAAGACCGCCATGCGATGCATGTGATCGCTGATGCTGTTGGACCCCCTAGGATCAGCAATTTTGTGGCTTCCCCGAATCGCCGACGCGGAGCAACGTTTAAAAGGTACCTTTCAGGGCTGGCAATCTAACCATTACGGTCTGAATCAATTTAGCGGAGCTTGGGGTAATAAACCAAAAACAATTCTCCCTACCCCATTATTGATCCATCCGGTCCGCTTCTGAGTCTTCCCTTTCAAAAAACCCCCGACGAGCGTGGGCAGAGATCGATATCTCGGAGGAGGGCGGAAAAGGCCTCTGGGCTTACCTTTAGTCGCTCCAGTAAATGGAAGAAGTACAATCTATCTTTCCCTTCATCCCCTGAGGGAGTATAAGGTGGCACGATGCGCTTGGAGGCCGGTCCCGAGACCGGTGGAGAAGAAGAGGAGGTAAGGGTTTCGTCCATTGTAGGAGACTAGGCTTATGGGGATTTAATTCGCAGTTAAGAGGTGTAGTCAACAAACGAAGGCGTGAGATAGGAGTCAGCTTTGTCAGCCAATCAATTTGACTGGCTACTCAACTCCAACCGCGTCATTCCCAAAAGGTCAGCATATACTCTGATTCATCTCCTTTTTTTTAAGATATGATGAACTCTTTAGATGACGAGTCTGATTTTTGACGTGACTCGAGAGTCTTTCGAGAGTCCGTCGCTCCATGACGAGTCTTTCACAAATACCATTCATGCAGTTCTGAAATCCCTATATTTCTCTTAACCCCGTTCGGTTCCAGGGACTCTAAACTGACGTTATGAATTCATTTCTATAGTAAAATGCCTCATCAACCTGACTACTCAGACTCAGACGACGAGAGCATCCACGAGGAGCTTGAAACCGGCGTCCTACTCGGTCTTCCCGATGGTGCAGTGACGTCCAAAACCGACTTGTTCGATCCAGCGGTATCTCGTATGGGCGGGTTACCGGTAAGTTTTTCGTGTTATTGAATCGCCGTACTGGAACGTCCAAGTTGATTTTGACCAGTGACGGGGTGTCGAAACTCTTCTTCTTTCTAAAGACTTTTTTGCCATCAACGTCCGTTCCATCGCCGGACATATCCCATTGCAAGTCATGCCGCGAACCGATGGAACTTTTGATCCAAGTGTGGTGTCCGTTTGAGCAAAGTCCCATGGACAGGCTGCTCTACGTCTGGGGATGCTCGCGGGCGGGGTGTCAACGAAAGGACGGAAGGTGAGATGAAGCTCATAATGGCCAAGACCGTTGGCAGGGAAGCTGATCTATCTCTCCAGCGTGCGCGCGTACCGATCCGTCAAGTTCAACGCCCGATTCGCCGCAAAGCTCGAGAGGCAGAAGCAGAAGACTAAAGAAAAGGAGGAAGCCAAACGACGCGCTGCTGAAGAGGAAGCCAAGAAGAAAGCTTCAGCCGCACCCGCGAGCAGTACGGTCAAGCCGAATCCGTTCTCTGTATGTCAGCTGCGTGTTTCTTTTAGCAACTCCACCCTACCATCCCTCCTCTGCTCATGTATATATCCTTTCGATATTATGATCACATAGTTGTCTTCCGCTGCGTCTGGTCCTTCGAACCCTTCATTTTCTTCACCGTTTGGAAGCGGGAACCTGTTCGCTGCGCCGTCTGCTCCTCCGCCATCGTCGAAGAAAGTGGACGAGGAAGAAGACGATGATTCGGACGACGACGAACCTCCAGCGACGGAAGAAGAGATCAACGAGCTCGCCGAAGCTCTAGAATCCACGACCATCGACGGTCAATCTGCGGCCAAGAGCAGCGCCAATGCCGCGACCTGGGCTACAGCCCCGTCCTTCAAACCGTTATACCTGTCGAGCGTGTCCGAGTACCTCGTACCGGAAGCCAAGCCCAAACAGCTCATCAAGAACGTCAAAGTGTCCGACGGGCTGGACGATCTGGACGCGGGCAGCGGTGGTGGTCGCGGAGGAGCGGGCGGGAAGTGGAAGACGGAGACGTACGAAAAGGGCGCCAGCACGGACGAGATCTTCAGCAGGTTTTCGAAACGCGTCGTGAACGAAGGGAAGCAGTGTTTACGGTGAGGCCGGTCCCCTCGTTTTTGTGAACGACCACCACGAGAGCTCACGATGATCGCTTGGGGGCGTGTTGGTGACAGGTACGAGCTTTCCGGCGTCCCACTACCATACCACAACGACTCGGTGTACAAGAAGCTGTTCGCTCCAACGCCCTCAACGGCGTACAACGTGACCCGGCCATCTCAGCACGCCACCACCGGTCGAACTTACGATCGGAGCTGGATCCCCAAGTGCCCCACGTGCGGCAGTCCAAGGACGTTCGAAGCTCAACTGATGCCGAATTTGATCACGGTGCTGCGGCGCGCGGAAGACGACGCGAAGAGGGTGAAGCAGAGCGACGTGGAGAGGCGGAACGAGTTGGCGAGGGTGCTGTTGAAGCAGAATCCAGGCGGCGGCGGCGGTGCGAGCGGGACTGCTGCCGGAAGCGATGCGCACAAGACGGGGATGGAGTGGGGCACGTGCATGGTGTTTTCGTGTTTGGGGGATTGTCGGGTAGCCGAGGGAGGGTCGAACGAGCAAGTGGGCGATTGCTGGAGGGAAGAGTTTGTGTTGATTCAATGGGAATGAAATTCATCGCACTTTCCCGAAAATTAATTGAAAATGGATGAATATAGATATACTTCTTATTGTACGTAGAAGTGGAAAAAGAGGAAAAAGACAATCAAACAAAAGTAGCTCTATATAGGATAAATGGAATTCTTTGGAGGGGGAACAATTTGAATGCGGAGCCGAGGAGTGATCAGTGAAAGAGAGGTATTTCTTTTTCGTTATGCGAAGAATGAGGGTGTGAAGGGGAAGAAACCACAAAGAGGCGGTGTTTTCCCCCCTCTCTGTGTTCTTTCTGTATGTAGATGATACAGTAGCGAGGCGATTTGTGAGAGAAAGCTAGTGATACAGGGGGGGTATCCCTCAGAGCCAGGGACGAATGAGGCCGGGAGAAACGAAGGATCGGTAAAAGGCATGTGGCGAAGAACGAATGAGAAAAAAAAGGAGGTTGGAAATGCACAGAAGTGGGATAAAGGAGTCCGAGAGGGCAAAGAACTGCACGAGGTGAGGTTGGATGAGAGACTCGGAAACCCGAGGACACAAAAGCGGAAGCAATGAGGTCCATGTTTGCATCTCTCAGCAGTCGAGGACGTAATCGGCCATCCGAAGCAGACTGACCGAGATGATCATCGGGTCGGCTTCGATGACCTCGGTCTCGACGACCTGATTGCGCCTCCACTCCAAGAAGATCGCCCGAGCGGTCAACCGGAGGTTCCTGGTCCTCATGGTCCAGAACAAGTGCTGAGGCAAGCCGATCTTGTAGTCCAAATGCACTTCACCTTCCTTGGACATGCGGTGGTGCATGAAGGAGATGAAAGATCTGGCGCGGGTTCGAGCGAGGTGTTGAGCTTGCGGGGAGTGGATCGGGGTGGAGGCGTAGTCGATGTAGGACGGGCTCCAGATGTTTTCGCGAGAGTGACGGCCTTGATGGCCGTGAGTTTTGAGCTCGAGTTCAAAGTGGGAGAAGGAGAGGGATTCGCCCGAGTGTGGAACGGTGATTCGGTCCTGTGGGAGACGGAGAGAGCCGCTGACGAAGAGGAGGCTGTCGCTGTTTCAGGAAAGATGGAAAAGGAGACGGAGAAGTCAAGGTCAGTTGGGATGATCCGAATGGAGATTAGGAGCCGGGGGAAAGGCGAGGCGGTGGTGAGGGGGGCGCCACAGGGAAGTGGAATGGAAGGGGGCGCGAGGTAAAGTTGACGTACCAAGGTTTGGGGTCCCAGAACTCGTAGTGCCGCTCGCGTGTTGTGAAAGAAATTACGGGAGTGTTGATGATGGGAGCGACGCAGAAATCCTCGTCGTCGTCGTAGAACTCGACACCACCGCCGGACGAGCATGAGCTCGACACTTCTCCCGGAGAGGGAGTTCGAGATGGAATGGTTTGCACGTCCTGGGGGAAGGAGCGGACTGCGTTGTGTCGTTGAAAGCGGGGTTGCTGCTTTTCTTGGTAGAAGTGTTGGTAGAAGTCTGCAGCGATGAGGGTTTCTTGACGGCGGAGCATGTTTGAGGGTGGGGGAGAGAGGGTGGTGAGGTGGGGTGTTGGATGGGGATGAGTGTTGAATGAGCTCCTGGCCTAGAGAGATATAATGGGAGATATTTAAATTGGAGGAGTGGAGTTGAATTGAGGGAGAGTGAATGAATTCGAAGAAAAACAAGAAAAACAACGGATGTATATGTTGGAAGGAGAGGTTGCAGGGGAGGGCGGGTAGTCGCTATTGCCCGCCACGCTCTCTGTTGGTTGTTATATATGGGGGAGGGTGATAGTTAGTAGCCCATTCGATCTGTAAAAGGGAATGATAGACCCGGGCGAAGGCTGCAAGGGAAATCCCAGGGAATGTGAGTATTTCGCACTCCCCTTTGTCCCCTCTTTTGGGGTGTGCCAGCCCAGACGACCAGAACAAAGGGCGGTTGCAAACAACAGAAAACAAGAAGAGGGGGGGAGCAAGGCAAATAGAAAACTGCAACCATCGTGCAGTGAACACGCCAGCCGATTCTAATGCTCAGCCTCCCCAGGGTTCAAATGCGTGGTTCTCGCTTCCGCCGCACACTAACGCGCGTCGGCCGTTCGGTGGATCGCGGCGGGTCCTCCGCGGTCTCGGCAATCGGTGGCGATTCCCCCGGCTTTCCAAACCTCGTCCTCCGGTCCCACGCTTTACGTCAGCACGACGGAGCATGCGAAATCTCAATCTCAACTATTGACTTTTTCTTCATCCGCCGACCTTGTTTAGACTGCCAATCCAAATGTCCCTATTACGCGCTGCAGTGAGTTGAAAACAACCCTCGAAATTTATGAATTCAAAGCACACTAGTACTAACAACCCATGTTCATCCGTCAGCTAAGCACTCCTCTCCGATCCTTCTCGAGAGCGTCCGCCGCTAGCACAGGGACTCAGCTAGCTGCCCTGGCATACCGCCGCTATCTCTCAGCTGAAGCTAGGTCCATCATCGACAAGGTCAGCGCAACCGTTTACTCCCATCTTATCTCCTACTGACTCCCGTTTCTTGCATCACAGGCCGTCAAGGCTCAGCCCGTCGTCCTATTCATGAAGGGCACCCCCGACAAGCCCCAATGCGGATTCTCGCGCGCCGTCATCCAGATCCTCGATCTCCAAGGGGTATCACCAGCAAAGCTTCAGACTTACAACGTCTTGGCTGATCCTGAACTGAGAAATGGTATTAAGGAGTATTCGTAAGCACATCCACACACCCACTTTTTGGGAAAGCGCGCTTCACCCTCGATGGCTCACCTCCTCTCTGATTGTAACACCTGCAGGAACTGGCCCACTATTCCACAACTATACGTGAACGGCGAGTTTATTGGCGGATGCGATATTGTTATGAGCAGTGCGTCATCTGCGTCTCGAGTGCAGCGTTGGGGCATCATCTCACTAACCGGCAACTTATTCGGGAACAGTGCACCAAAACGGCGAACTCGAGTCCCTCTTCACTAAAGAAAAGGTCGTAGAACCGGCCGAAGCAGAAGCCGCCAAGCCGGCCACCTCGTCATAATAATATCCAATAATACATATCTATATCGTCTTGACCGACGTACTCTAAGATATACTCTTGCCCTCTCCCGATGAAACGCCCTCTGCGGGCTCATCCTCCACAACGTACTCGACCGTCTCTCCATCTTGCAGGAGCTTCACTTTGTTTCCTCTTCTAACCGTCTCTCCTTTCGCCTTGACGAAATCTTCCACCGTCCTCAATTTACCGCCCTGAGTTTCTTCTGAATCCTTGAACCAGCCGATGTTATCCGCTATCAGGTGCCTAAGACGAAGTCTCTTCAGCCCCAAAGTCCTTGGCCCGCCATAGAGACCTTAAGCCTACCTGTTCTTGCAAGAGGGACATTGAATGATGACCAACCCGCGCGTGTACGCGCGCTTCGTGAATTCGTGCGTCGATCGGTGCCCGCAATCCTCCACGCCGCAAGTGAACGTGAGGGATAATCGAGGCTCGATGTTCAGTTGCTGTTGTTGCTTTAGTGGGTCTTGGGCCGCGGAATCTGTTGAGTGGAACCGAGCTGCCAAGGGCCGGGCGTAACTTCGTGCCAAAGAGGCTGACGGAGTGATCGACGATGCGAAGAGCCGGCTCGTGCTTCGAGCAGAGATTGAGGGTGTTATCGGGGCTCGGCGGAATGCTGCGGTAGCAGCTTTTGAGATTGCTGTGCGGAACATTTTTGAGAGACGCGAGGGAGGGAGGAACG
Organism: Tulasnella sp. 417; assembly: GCA_019633465.1. Taxonomy (NCBI): domain Eukaryota; kingdom Fungi; phylum Basidiomycota; class Agaricomycetes; order Cantharellales; family Tulasnellaceae; genus Tulasnella; species Tulasnella sp. 417. The sequence goes on from WSTY01000066.1 coordinate 7,882, forward strand.
AGGCGATCGGAGGATGGTGGTGGTGGTGAAGTAGGTGCGAATTTCGAAACTCGCGGAGAGCGGAGACGTTTTCGCTTATTTGTCAGCACCACCACTCTTCTCTTGTGATCCATGGTAGCAAACAGATCGCGCGAATCCGAAGAGAATTTTTCAAGAATACGATGCCGATTAAATTATGATCAAAGCCTATTAAGGATGTTAGGGTTAGGCTTATGGTTGCGTACGAAGACAAGCTACAAGATAATGCAAGCTCGGATCAAGTCCCAAGGATACAAGAACAATAACAACTGAATAAAGAGCTTGAGAGTTTGATTTGCGAGCGAATTAACAAGATGTTTGAGGTCGTGGCGAGTGCAAGAGAATGTTCAAGAACGAAAGAAGAAGACTCGATGCTCGTTGGCTTTTCTCGTCTGGTGCTTCAGCGCCGCTTGGATGAAGAAGTCCCAGTTCGGCTTTCGGCACGAGGTGCGGGAGCCTTTTGGCTCCATTTAAAGATATTTCTCCGAGTGGCAGCATCATCGGGATCCAGAGATGGTGTACGCTTCCCGAACGATAGAAGGCGACTGGAATTGCCGAGGGTTTCCATGTGGACATCTTCGCCTTCCACGAGATTGACAGCAAGTCCGTTGCGCCTTGAGGGAGACTCTTGGGGTTTACCGTTGGTGATTCGGTTGGGCCTTGAGATCGTGGTGCCAGGTAGCGACGACGAGAATGGCGGCCGGTTACTCGTTTGCGTCGCCATGCTTCGGTCCGTTCGACCGGTCGGTGGTTCCACGAGCGTTTTGGATGCGCTTGGCACCATGGTGGGGTCGACATGACCGGTGGGACGTACGCCTGAGGAGCGGTCCAAGAGCTGATCGATTAGCGGCTGGGATGGCGTCTCTAGTCTAACGCGCGGAGCGCTCATGCCTGGCGTTCGAAGTTCGGTGAATTTTTGGATAAAGGGCGCAACGGATTTGGTCGTGCCGGTTGGGCGCTGGTTCCTGTTACCAGGTTTGGGTCGGAGGGACGAATGTGGATCTTGCGATGCCCGGCCGCCCTGCTGCCTCTGCAGCTCAGGCGTTCGACGAACCAGTGACCCGGCGCGACGTGATGGTCCGGAAGAGGGACCGGGAAGAGGGAGCGAGTCCTTTGGCTGCTCCAAGTGCATATCCTCGTCATCGAGGATTTCGATCACTTCGATTACGGCGGGGTCTCTTTCCTCCGGCTCGTTATCTTCTTCAGCCGCCCGTCTGATTCTTGCCATCTCCCGCTCGTAATAATTTCGAATCGAAGGGCGTCTGTGGCGCCTACTCCAGCTTCCAATAGAGTGGGTTTGCGTCCACTGGGATTTGGCTCCCTAAAGGTGCCACAATATTCCGCCACATGGGGGGAGAGTTAGTGAAGAAGTGGTTTAATTTGTTGAAGGAGATCACCCACCATCGCTGATCTCTCTTTCCAACGAGCGTCCGACGCTAGGTCTTTTTGAGGAGTTGCGCTCGTCTCGTTGACCCCTTACCCCAACAAAAACTGGTCAACACGCACAGCCAGCAATTGAGTAAGAGATGTTCTTACATTTGACGTATACCGCTTCTCTCTGCCGATCTTCTAGAGTGAAAGGTCTGCGACTGGCGAGACGCGGATTGTTTGACGGGGTTGCAAAGGTCCCCGCGAACGAGATGAGAAATGTACTTACCCAGGTGGGGCACCACCCCGTTTCTTGCGGTTCTCGCACTCGAATTCAACGTGTTCCCTTTGGATCCATCCTCTGATCGCTTGGATCGATTCGACCTTCTGTCTGTCGTCGTCCTTCCTACACTGTCGCGTGAGCGTACCGAAGCTTTCATGGCAAGGATCGGCAACGATGATTTCGGCAGCGTCTGGCGTAGTCACAACGATGCCTCCGTGTCTCTGAGGGTCGTAACACTGTGTGTTAGCTCTACGCAGGCGCCGGAGCGTTGGAGGGGGGTCCGTACTTCTATCAGGTCTCTGGCTTCAGCCTCCGCTTCACCCCTCACGAGAGGATGGAGGAAGAATGTGAAAGGTTCCAGTCTGTAGTCAACCTCTTTCACGAAAAGTTGATCCAAGTATGCCATGGTGAAGGGTCTTGAGGTGGTTAAACGTGTGTATCGAGCGAGCGAGGAAAATCCTGATTGAGCGCCCGAGCTAACCTTGACAAACAAGATACTGTACTGTCTCGTTATTATCAGCGCTGACGAATTTTCGTTGACGTTCCTGAAAAGCCCACAAGGAAAGTGGTTCACATCTGGGCTCAATAAATCCGGGGATGTGCGACATCTGGCATTCACGAAAGGTTAGCATAATGTTGCTCAAGGCGGCCGCCCGTTGTCTCTCAAGACCCCAGAACTTGGACAAGTCTTCAAGTATCTCAAAGGTTTCACGCATGTAGGATGGAATGATTTGCGGTCTGAGCTGCTTTGGTTCTAGGAGCGTTCGGTGGTCCAGTTTTAGGGAACGGATACAACTGCCAAGCACGAGTTCGCCGAGATTGTTTTCGCTGGGATGCACACGGTCAACCTGGACCTAGGAATAGTAAAGGCTTGCTATTGAGAAGCGGGAATGTGCAGCAGAGGATGCACGACGCGAAACAGTATATTTAATACGCTCATGCTGTCGATGATTCTGATTTGACGCCGTACTTCGCCGGATCGGTACCATGGTGAGGATGGTTGACGAGATTGAACCTAAAATCGTCCGAGTGTCAGGAAAATCATCGAGAGACGCAGCAATCATGAAGAGGCACGAACCATGGAATCACGGCTAAATTCAGAAACGGCCAAACAGAAGACAGGCATTAGCTCAGCGACAAGAACAGGGAAATCGGAATAACGTACAGAATTTTAGCTGACTGTAAGCCGAGTTTCGGTGTGCAACACCTTGAAGATGGGCATCAAGGTCGCTTTCGCCGTAGAGCGGCTTGCCTTCTTGAGCTCGCTTCGACAACTCCGCGAGATCCTTAGCTTGCTCACGGGAGTTCTCGGTCCAACCCCAGAACCGGACTTGATACGCAGATTAGGACATCCGAATAGTGTAAAATGATGATTGAACGGTCGGCGTAATTTGAACCGGAACAGGTCGGAACGTCAGCATCACGCTCTGTGAAGCGGAACCAAAATAAACCCACACGTTGAGCGTTGGTACGCCAATAGGAAGCTACCAGCGAATCCAATAGTGAGAGCGACCTTCATTGCGGGTCGGAGGTTCCCTCTTGAAGGGTCAACTCGTTCTGGGAGAGAGCGTTAATTTCATAAATGAACAGGAAAACAAGCCGACAAAAAATTACACACCCATGGCATAGAGCAAAGCAGGTGCGGCTGCGGTGCCTCCAGCCAGAACGGCGTAATCGGAAGGTCTCATGTACCGAAGTACACGACCGGCGTGTGGGTCCGTGTCAATAACTGGATATTTTGCTTCTGCGACCTTGACCGGCATGTTTGAAACAGTAGCACTGAAGGAGCGTGTGTTACTGCTGGTTTAGGTGGGGGTTGTACGGTGCTTTGACCTGTAGGAGATGGCGAGTGGGAGTTGCGGACGGGTGTGAGGACAAAAGTAGAGCGACAGTTCAACGTGCAATTCTGACCGTGAGGACAACCGCCTCCAAAGCTCATCCATCATCTCTTCACTTTTCTCCCTCCCCTACAGGCTCGTCTAGCCGCCTCTCTCCTCTAGTCTATCTCGCATCTGACCGACCCAGCTCAAGATGGCCCCCAGTCGACAAGTAGGAGAGTCCTCAAGGCGCGTAAACAGACACCTCAACGCGTCACCATATGCACGCAAGGTCACAAACCAAGCGAGATCCAACCCGCAGGCGGATGCTGGCCAAGTTGTGCGTCTTCGCCTCGACAGCAGTGCCTCCCAACCGACTTCTAAGTTTTTGTTTCCCTTTGTAGAAAAAGACTACCAGTCTTGCGGCGCTGTTCAGTATCTTGAATCCGTTCAGCTACCTCGGGAAGAGGAAGGAGCCTCCGCAATCCCTACCGCAATTGCGAGCCCGGAACGACTCTTCCAGCCAAGAAGAAGAACAAACTGGCCACGAATCGGACACTCATACGGAATTGGATGTCGAAGGCGACTCTATGTTTGTGGATCACGCGTTGAAAGGACCGCTTGCTTCCTCCCAGAAGAGTCCCGAGGTGTGTACAGACATAAAGGCGGCTTCAAGAAGAATATGGTTTGAACTCATTCCATTGTAACAGAAACACCAGCCCAGTCGGATTCCTTTCCCCCTCGTAAGCCCAGCAAAGAACTGGGATGCAGCGCCCGGAACCTCTCGGAGAGGGAACGTAGCTTCAACAACAAATACGTTCTCTCAAGGACTCTTTGCGCCCGCATCTCCTGCATCCTCCGCGCATACATCGACGGCCGGTGGACACACCGTTGGATCACCGTTGAAGCCTATCCAAGATTTCCTGGGACAGCGTACCAGAGCTGGCGCTGGCCTGAGCGCTGAGGAAGTTCAACAGCTCACAGGCATGCTCTCAGCTCAGAATATTGGGAGAGATGATTCGGACCTTCCTACAGCCGCGTTCCTCGCCAGGGATTTCTCTCCAAGTCCAAGTAAAAGCGTACGTTAAGCTTGCTGCTTGTTTTTCCAACGCCGTGCGTCTAACGTTCGATCCAGTTCCTTGCGCCCCAACAAACTTCTTCATCTCCCTTCAAATTCGAGGCTGGAAACAATGCAGGCTCGACTGCTATGTCTACTGCTTCCCAATCCCGCCAGCGTCGTCACCGTCCGGTCTATGTTGGCCCCGGTCAAGGATCAAACCTCAGACCTTCCAGATCATCCATTGTGATGCCGCCTATTTCGAGTTCGTTACCCCGCCCCTCAATTTCCACCACTGTGGTCGACCCGCAACCCTCTGAAGAACCAGGAAAGCGTCGCCGAGTTGACGGTCTACCTTCATCAACTGCACCCCCATCTCTCAAGGCCCAGGAAACAAATGCACCCATAACTCAAAGCCAACCCGCTGCTGAGACGCATTCCGATGTTCCTTCCACCTCAACGGCAACTTCGAAGACCGTTCCATCTTTGGTTTCTGTTCGCGGAGGACCTCTACGTGGCCATGCGACCGCCTCTCCGGCTGTCCCCAGCCCACTAAGAAACATGACAAAAGCTGGTACGCATTTCTTCCTCACATACCTTGTTTTCTCCCTGTCATTGATTATTGGCCCTTTTGCAGAGGACCCACCATCCCCTCCTCGTCGCAGCTTGACATCTGCAGCAGTCATGAACATCCTAGCGAAGGCGGATAAGGAACTGAGCGTCTCGGAATCGAAGGCCGAGGTTGAACAAGCCATTGTCAACCCATACGAACGAACTGGCCCGAAGATTCCTATAGCCAACCGGAGGAAGGTATGTGATCACCGACAGAAGGTTCTATATATATAACTGATAAATGGTGCCTATAGCCTATTCCTGTCAAGAAATCAGCACCGCCACCACCCAAGCCAGAGCCAAAGAAGCCTGACCTTCCAAGCAGCGCTCAGGTCATTGCAGATTCCTTGCCAACAGTGAGCTGCTCTGCCAGATTTGTCTTCGATCTGGTCTCTTATTCATTCTCTTAATAGCCTAAATCGCAACCTGGGAAGCCAAGCGTGAATGGCAACCTGTTCCGGGCCCCTCTTTCCAAACCAACGGTTACCTCCTCACCTTTCCTCCCACCGGGCAAAGCTGCACCGTCTACAAAAACAAATGGGTCATCCTCTGGACCTTTCACTGTCGATGATGTGGATGACGATGATGAGATCATGGAGATTAGCGCACCAGAAGGATTCTCAAAGTCTCACGCCAATGGATCGACAAGTCGGGCTAGAGGACCCTCTCCTCCAAGGGTGGAGGAACTGGGTGACGAGGAGATGGCTGAATCGTCTCAGAAGGCTGCGAAGCCATCTCTGGTGGTTGAACCAACCGAGCCGAAGCGGATAGGCCGCTCTCCATCGATAGGCCCGTATCCCAACCTGTATTCCCCTACGATACCTAGCCCCCTCCGGCTGGTGTCCATGCCAGAGGAGGATGAGCTAGTCGAAGATATCGACATCCCCGATGCTGCCGTCCAGCCAAAACAATCGATTCCTCGCGCGCCTGCGTTGCAACTTATCCCCAATACGCCGAGCGACGTGGACATGGCGGAAGATGCCGACCTCGACCCCAGATCTCGGGCAGAGAAGGCTTCACAATCTTCACTCCCCTCTTACAAATTCGACTTCACTATTACCACGACAGCAATAGTTGCAGGCATCGACGTTTCGGCTAAGACCAAAGCTTCAGCTGTTATGGCGACTGAGCTTCCAAAGTTCGACATGCTCACGGCAGTGCCCGCGCTTGCCCAAGCATCGGCGACCCCTATCAACAATTGGGCGGCAGCGGGCTTTGCGCCTAAGGCTGCTGGTGGCTCTTGGACCTGCAACCAATGCATGCTCATTAACCCCGAGTCAGCGAAGGATAAGTGCACTATCTGCGACGCCGATCGACCTGGTGCAAAGTCCAACCCGACCTCAAGTGCTCCACCTCCGTCTCAGCCGGTTCCGGTGAATAATTGGGCCGCAAGTGGCTTCACGTTCTCAAAGGCCGCTGCCGGTGGTTCTTGGACTTGCGATCAATGCATGCTCAGCAACCCCGAGTCGGCGAAGGATAAGTGCACTATCTGCGACGCCGATCGACCTGGTGCGAAGTCCATCCCGACCTCCACTGCTCCACCTCCGTCTCAGCCAGCCTCGAATACTTGGGCCGCAAGTGGCTTCACATTCTCAAAACCCGCTGCTGGTACATGGACCTGCGCCGTTTGTATGCTCACCAATCCTGCGTCCGCTACGGAGAAATGCACGGTCTGTGGGGCTGACGCTCCAGGCTCCCAAGCTCAATTCACGACGGTGGCTCCCCCTGCAGCGGTGGCTCCGCCAGCTCAATCCACTCCCAGTTTCAACTGGTCCGCAGCAGGTTTCAAACCGCAAACGGCTGCCGCTGGAACCTGGACGTGCTCCGTCTGCGGGCTAAATAATGAGCCTGGACTTACAAAGTGTGGCGTCTGCGATGCAGCCCGATAGTAGGAATCGTGGCCGTGCGTATTGTGTACAGTTCTTGCTTCATTTCACTTCTACGTTTTACGTTTAGGACTTTCGTCGTTCATACCTTGTCCCGCTTTCCCCTATATGTTGTCTTTGACGCCCTCGTAACATTATTTTCGATGTAGCGGAACAAAGCGTGTGGAATTGCGAATGTCGGAGTATATGTACAAGACCCTGTCCTAAATTCACGAGAAGTCTAAACGTCTAGCGGGCCCTGGTTGTCTGCGATCAGAGTCGTCGGCGACGTCTGAAGCCTTCCGTTTTGATCCCCTCGCCCCAAACGCCCTCGCACTAATCTCCGTTTGCATATCATCTTCATAGTCGTCCACTTGGAGCGGCTTTGCCTTGGTGGTTGGAGCGACCTTGGGCAGTTTCGATGGATGTGTGGGATGTGGAAGAGCAAAGAAGTAAGGATGATGCAGTCCCTGTCGTACGCCGAGTTAGCAAATTGGCTGCCGTAGACATGCCAGAAATAACTAACGTCTTTAGCGGATATCCGCCGCCGTGGCTCGTAGATGAGACATTTAGCTAGAAGATCGAGCGCCTCGGGAGACGCAGCAGTGAAAAGAAGGTTGAGTGGTGACTTGGGGAATTGGCCGACATTGACATAGTTGGGAAGTTTCGTGTGACCCTAGAGAGCGAGTTACTCAGCGAACACGCCCGATGCCCAAGGACGACTGCTCTTACCGGCCATTCCTCTTCAGTTGGCGTTCCGAGGGCGCGGAATATCGTTTTGATCTGATCCAAGTCGGAGTCGCCAGCCATATAAGGCACTCGAAGCATGAGTTCGGCGAAGATCGTTCCGACCGACCACATGTCTACGGCGGTGCTGTAATGTCGGCAGCCGAAGAGCAGTTCTGGAGGTCGATACCAGCTGTGGAGATCATCTCAGACCTTTGAGCCGTACTGGATATCCGAACAGTTGGGACGTACCGGGTAATGACCTGCCATGTCATTTTGAAACCAGGATTGGGGTCTGCGAAGTCCCTGGCAAGACCGAAATCGGCAATCTTGAGCTGGCCGTCCGAAGCGATCAGCAAGTTGTTCGGCTTCAAATCCTATGGGACAAGATAGCTTAGTCTTATGACCGGTGGCTAGGTGGTGTGGATGGCGATACCCGGTGTAAAATCCAATTACGATGACAAAACTCCAGACCACGAAGAGTCATTGCCATCCAGCTTTTGATGTCCGCTGGTAAAAATACGTGACTCCTATCTTTGATAACCACTTCCAGATCGGAGTCCAGAAACTCGAGAACAAGGTTCAAGTTGGTTTTCGCTGAGAAAACGTCGACAAGCTTTGAGGGTAGTATGCTCCATAAGCTCGGAAAAAAAGAAGAAGAACGCTATTATCTCACCTCTATGACATTTGGATGTTGTAGTTCTCGGAGATATTTGACTTCACGGATCGCCGACATGTCCAGCCCGTCCTTAAATTGACCTATTTTAATCTTCTTGATAGCAACTGGACGGCCCGTCACCGCGTGTCTGCCTGAATAATCAAGCTCAGAGACTGATGATCCTGCATGGCGGTTTCTTTTCACCTCTGTAGACCACGGCATACGTTCCTTCTCCGACTTTGGCCTCCTACGAAACCACACGACGTTTTCAACGGACCAGACATTAGGAAGATAGGCAGAGGCCGTACCTTTATCCAGGAGCGCATCGTTTGTTCGTTGAGCTCCATCGCAGGCACCCTCAGCTGCTGCAAGGGAACGGCACGTTGGTGGTGGTCGTGTTGAGGAACGTCTAGGCGAGGGCCCTAGATCACGTGGGAAGTACCTCTCAAATTTGCCGCCTCTCGCTTCCATCTCCCTATTGCGGTCGATCCCTCAATTCTCTTGACCTCGTACAAACATGAAGATTCGGGAACTCGTTTGTTGCTCAGCCGCTCCGCCTTCTGCAAACCTTGGGCTGGGCAATATTGCCCTGTACGACATCCAGACAGGCTCGCAACTGGCATCTTTCAAGCAGACTTCCGCCTCGATTCACTCGACGGCGATTGTTGAAACCAAAAGTCAACAAGGAGGGCTCATCCTGACCTCACAGCCTGACAAGGCTATCCTCAACGTCTACACATTTCAGAAAGTGCGGGGGAGCCTCGACGCCGTTTTCAGGGCACTGACGGTCGCCCAGTATAGGAGCAACTCCACCTGAAAATTGTACTTCCAGAGAGACTCACATGCATCGCGGTAGATACTGAAGGGCGCTATTGTGCTGGAGGGACCGCCAATGGAAAGATTTACCTGTGGGAGGTAAGCGCCGCAACGAAAGCTTTCTTGAGGGGTTCATTGACCGCAGACCCTGTAGGTTGCTTCGGGCATCCTCTTCAATGCCTTCGATGCGCATTACAGAAAAATAACAGTCCTAAGATTCACTCTTGATGGAACCGCACTGGTGTCTGGAAGCGAAGACTCTCGGGTTACTGTCTGGACGTTATCAAGGTGCGAAGAGCGCCCGTTCCGAGGCCGGTGGAAGGCGAGCTTACCGTCAGCATAGCCTTCTAGACAATGAATTGCAGCACGAAATTCCGACGCCATACTGCACCCTTGCCGACCACACGCTCCCTATCTCGGATATTAAATGTGGTTTCGGCCCATTTCCCACCTGCCGCGTTCTGACTTCATCATTGGACACTTCCTGCAAGGTCAGTATAGCATCCTCTCCGCGATAAATTGACCAATGGCTTCTCCTTCACTTTTGGAACATAGCTCTGGGATATATCGTCAACCACGCTTTTAGCAACATTCATTTTCCCGCAACCCATTACTGTGCTAGCATTTGACCTGACCGAGAGAACCCTCTTTGCTGCATCTCAAGATGGTTCGATACACCAAGTCAACCTATTCCGTCAGAGAAAAAATCGGATGGGACATAATACAGGAGGTATCGAGGCGGCTGCGGGAATGGAAGAGGGAGGCGCAATGCGAATCGACGATAACGAGGAGGTACCGACGAGGAAAAGGTTGATCTCTGTTGGGTAAGCCGAAGCGCATATGAATCCCAAAGGCATTCACCGAGTAACTCGTGCATCTTTACCAGACAAGAAGTTACATCTTTAGCCATATCGTTTACCGGTTCGACGCTGCTTGTGGGCACAGCGACAGGGGCTGTCCAGATTTACGATATTCCGTCACACCAACTCATCCGTTCCATCAATGTGCAACAAGGATTTGCTATCACTCACGTTTCTTCCTTCCTCAAGCCGATGGATCTGGTGGGACAAATGACCATCGGCACGCCCTCGCCATCGGACAACATCCCGGTGCGACCAATATCGTCGTTTCACCGTCTTAGAGATCAGGCCTCTCGGGACGCTCATGAAGTGCCGATCGCGTTGCCTATCCCTACTGGAAAACCTGTATGACGCCATGTTGCCCCACCCATATCAACAGATAGAAACTGAATCATTCATTTTGCCTCAGGTTCTCCAGGGGGCCTTGCCGCCCTACGACTTCTCGACCGACCACCGATTTTTCATGAACCAGCAATCTGGTGCTACCGCCGCATCGACTCAATCGCTGCAAAGTCGAATCGTCGAGTTGGAAAGTGAGCTTGCGAGCATGAGGCAGAACCTTGCAAAGGCGAAAGGGCTGAACGATGCTATGTGGGAGACCGTCGTATCGAGCGTACTGGGGTCAGAAAATCCAAGGGCAGGGGAAGAAGAAGAGGTTGAGAGTAGGAAGTCGAAGAAAGTTAGGGTCAACGGAAAATAATCATTGGAAGAACCGGGATACGTGATTTTGAAGACTAGATGATAATTTATGACCAAAGCATCATAATTAAAGCAGTTTTGGTGTTTTTGCGTAGCAACATCAGCTTGGGGCAGCGCCCACATCCGGCTGCGCTGACCACCACGCCACGCAGCCGAGTCCAGCTCCTGACATTGAGGCCTATTTATCAAGGTGGACGACGAAAGTCAGCCAAATATATTGGAGATGGTGTTCCATATGTCCTACGATTATCTCATAATGTGGTCGCTGCATTTTCGGCTTGATATATGTCCCATCGACTGCTTTTGGAGGGCCTGGTTCGTCATCGTGAAACTTATCCTCTTCCACCCGGACCCGGACAACTTCTCCCTTGTCGATGTAAAGGCGCTGCGTAACATCAGTTTCCAGCATCTCTTCTTCCGTCATGTCTGGATCCGCGCCAGAAAGGGTGAAGTGGGCGTTTTCGTTGGGGTCGCTAGTCGGACGTGGATGGGAGAGAGTTAGCTGACGAGGAGGTCGACAAGATCGATGGGCTTACTAAGCATGGGGGGCTGGTACGAGCGAAAGGGGAACTGAAATGTCGTGAAAGAAGCCGACTGACACTGCAAGACCCGCGGTTTCGTGAGTCAGCGTCAGCACTTAGGTTGTTTACTTTCCTGACCATGAATGAACTTTTCGGTGCAGCTAGTTACAGTCCCCACCATAACTTCAGATACAAATGGCCTGAATACGATCAGTCGAAATGTCACTGTTCGGGAAACGATGGCTTAGCAAGGCTGCTGGGAACGCAACGGAACACCACCCACCTTTATGCCAAAAACAACCATCTCCATACCGAACCTTTCCTTCACCCGCTTCTAGAATATCAAAGACCGATACTCCGAGTCCGACGTCTGGGATGACCTTGTCAGCATACTTCTTGTTCAATTGGTTGAGAAGAGCCTTTTCGGTTGGAAGGTGAAATGACGTTGGGTGAATAGGAATCGTATCCTGGGTTGTGGAAAGACCGTCAGCAAACAGCTCGAGCACGCTCCACCTCTCAGCTCACTTTGATGACTGAGAGCTGATACATTATGTGCTACGGGATTGGTTGTCGCGGAGGGGAAGGAAGATCCCATCAGGGATGTAGGGATTTGTTTGCCGCTGTAACAAACAGCGCGTAAACGGTTTCGATTTGGACGAATGCAAGAAATTTCGGAAACATCATTCGTCACTCCACCACCATCCCCCCCAAAATCCCAGTCCGCCCGCCTCTTCAATGTCCACTCCTTCTTCAGCATCCGCGTCGACGAGTGCCCCAGCTCCACCAGTGGGTGCCCCTAAGGCTCAACCATGGAAGCACCTCGTCGCTGGAGGGTCAGTCTTCTCGATGCGCCTTCCGCAGAAACCCCTAATCTCACTAACCGGACTTTTCACAGACTCGGAGGAATGGGCGGTGCTATTGTGACTGCTCCTCTGGACGTCGTCAAAACGCGACTCCAATCGTCCGTGTTCTCGGAGCTGAAGGTCGCTACCCCATTCGCAGCAGCCAACGTCAACGGCACGGCAACCGCGGAAGTAGTACTCAAAAGATCGGGAGGCCTCTTATGGAACTTCGTAGAGACTGGAGTTATCCTCAAGTAAGTTTGTGGACTCTGCATGCGAGTATTCCTTGAGCTAATCGGCCTCCGATAGGGATATTCATATAAAAGAAGGTGCCGCGGCCTTGTTCAAAGGACTTGGACCAAGTTTAGTGGGCGTCATCCCAGCTCGATCAATCAACTTTTTCACCTACGGGAATGGAAAGCTGTGGATTGCAGACAAATTTAACGGAGGAGTTGAGACTCCTGTCGTGCATCTGGCTGCGGCGATGATGGCCGGTGAGCTCGTCGGATTCCCATACTCTTTGGCTCGCCAATTCTCATCATCTTTTTTTGGCTTTCAGGCGTCGTGACTTCGACTATCACAAATCCATTATGGGTGGTCAAGACCCGTCTCCAATTGCAACAAGAAAAGCATGCGGTCAAAGTGGCAGAAAACCTTCGTTCAAAATTGTTCACATCGTTGAACTTGACTGCGAACATCATTCGAGTGGAGGGAATCAGGGGCCTGTACAAGGGCTTATCGGCATCATATCTCGGAGTGACGGAGGGGACTATCCAATGGGTGTTATACGAACGGCTGAAAAAGAAGGTGGCTGGGAAAGGTGGAGCTACGGAGTGGTTGGGCATGTTGGGCGCCGCTGGTGCTGCCAAGTTCACCGCCAGTCTGATTACCTATCCCCACGAGGTGAGGACAAAACTTCTCCTGTTTTGCTGCTCTTTCGCCAATCTAACTGGTTTCCCTCCTCCAGGTACTTCGAACACGGTTACGGCAGGATCCGCCAATCGTCAACGGTCTTCCCAAGCCAAAGTACACTGGCTTGTACCAGACACTGCGACTCGTTTTGGCTGAAGAGGGTGCCGCAGCATTATATGGCGGTCTATCTGCCCACTTGCTGCGAGTGATACCAAACGCAGCCATCATGTACACCGTCTACGAGACCTTCATCCGCTACGTTTGAGTTGGACTGCCCTCTTTGCCGCCCCTTCCTCTCGGCTATTTATCCTCTTCATGTTAATTCTCCCACCTTTCTCCGGCTTCTTGGTACGCTATTTCTATCGTTCTTATATTCGTCTCTGAGGGCCCAGCTGGCTGCATATGTATTACCACCCCCCCCCCCCCCATCGAATAGATGACATCTCATTTCTATTAACTCCTCTTCTGGTGAGCCTCTGCACATAGCGTCGCTCGCTCTTGGAGGAGAGCGCCAATATCTGCTGGGGCTTCGCACTTCTTTAGTGTGTCGTAATCATACCTACACGAGAAGAAGTGTTGGTTGTTATCTTGAGCCGTTAGTGCGAAGGCTTACCAAACGCATATCGAATCGGACGAGGCTACTTCGGCTTGTTGCGAAAAAGAGTATAGAGACGTGGAGAGGTGGAAGCGCGTGGGCTCGAGGGAGTGTGGCCGGTGGCTTACGAGAAGTGTGTCAGGATAGACGACGGGTCGCTGAAGGATTGCCATGCTATAAGCAGAGCTGTGTGATCAAAACTATTAAATAAGCACACACCTTGAAGTTGACGGCTATTTTCTTGAGAATGAGGCTCTTTCCTTTCCCTGGAGGGCGTTTTGTCTGAGTGGCCAACCAGGTCGAGCGGGAGAGTTCACAGAATACCTTCCAGCATGTTCTTTGCACTTTCGGGGCTAAGGCTCTTTGCTAGATCGACAAGACGTTAAATTCTAATCCAGTTCCATTTGGATTCGACGTTGTTGCTTACCAAGCTCCGCGAAATACTTCATCCTTCCCTATTGAAGCGGTTTCAGCCACCTCCGCTTCAACGAATCGAAACTGTGCTTACGGATTCGATGAACCGAACTTCAAACACATAAGCGCAGACGGGGAAACGTAAGTGACAGGGCATCGCAACCAGGCGTCAAACCCGCCTCACCGTAGCGAACATTGTTGAGATGTCTTACGAAAGAAAGCCATGAGCATGGTTTTTCGATCCGGCTATTCCGGACTGTCCAGCAGACGACCCACCTAAAAGAATCCAAGTCACCCCAGACAATCTTTTGCTCCCAGAGGCTCAGCGGATCATAACCGGCCTCCCGAGCGTGCTTTTCTGCTTGCCTGGAAAGAATGGTTTCCAGCGTGCCAGGTCGGCCGGGCGCGTCGTCCAGCGAAGGCGGACCATTGGGCCACATTTCCGCATCCGAGGGCCCTACTTCACCGGGCGCCAAATAGAAAGGACTAGCAGGGTCCCGGAAGGCATCCTGTAACGCCTGTACTGCGAAATATGGAGGGTAAGCGCTCCGACTTCGGCAGGCTGCGGGGTGAACAGCCTCATTGGAGCTCGCTTAATGACCTTGACTGAGGAGTGGCTATGACGTGCTGCCGAAGGAGCGCAGCGTGTTGCGACCCGCAGGCATTTCCCCGTTTTCAGCGTGGATCGCGATGAGAGCATTTTGGTTTTAGTGGGTTGGTCGACGGATGGGGAAACTAAACCGTGAGATTCCCGGTGTCCAAGATGGGCACTTATCAGTCCAGATCAACGCGAGATCGTTTCCTCCTTCACCACAACTCCCTATCCCATAACTCATCCATTGCATTTCTAGAATGGTATGTCCGCAGCTATAATACTGTTATTCTTAAACGTGGGGGCTGATCGCGCCCTTGGTCGTACACAGTCTAGCGGCGTCGGTGTCAACGAGGAATCCGTGCGTGCCTACAATGAGTTGAAGCAGGGGAAGCCGGGGAAGAAGTGGAAATACGTCATTTACAAACTCAATTCTGCTATGACGGAAATTATAGTCGACAAGACGTCAGAAGATAAAGACTACGAGACATTCCTTGGAGACTTGCCCAGCGATGAACCACGATGGGCCGTGTATGACTTTGAATATTCAAAGGGGGAAGAAGGAAAGAGGAACAAAATTACGTTCTTTTCATGGTGTGCTCCATATGAAACCCTAAATCCCTCGGCTGTTACCCCTGACCGTCCATGCATCACGCGTAGGACCCCCGATGCCGCCAAGATCAAGCAGAGGATGGTGTACGCTTCATCAAGAGAGTCACTAAAAAGAACGCTTGTCGGCATCGCTGCAGAAATCCAAGCTACAGATACCGAGGACACCGAATACTCAAATGGTGAGTCACACCCGCAGCTATGCTAATTGACTCCAAACCCTCACCTCTTTGGTTCGCAGTCCTCGGACGCGTTAGTAGGGGTGCATGACGCGTTTATACAGGGTTCGAATATACGTCATAAATGTTGTCAAACCCTATCGTAGAACTATATTCTTGGTCTCATGTATCGCTCGGTCAAAGACAACTTGGTCTTGTTGTATAAGGGTTCGATTAAGTCACGCGCGCTTCACCACGCGGTGAACAATGACAATCCCGGCCAACCAGACCCAAACTATCAGGCTAGACTTTAACAAGTATCCAACCTCATCTGAATTCTCAACCCGACACCAACACCCATTTCAACCAATAGCCCCAGATCGAATGGGCGCGACTTTGCGGCGACATGAGAGCCAACCTACAAAAGGAGCATCACCTTGGCCTTCCTTTTGCATATTCTCCACCCCTCATACCCCCCCCCCTTTCTCTTCCATAAGATCCTGGTGATCACTCTTATTCTTTATTCTGTTAATTTCACTTCTTCTTCATTTCTAATAACCCGGCCGGACCACTTCCTTTACACCTCCTACCAACTTTACTTCTCTTTTTTCACGACAACTCGACGCCCTCAAAACCTTTACGCAAAATGGTCATGATTACCACCCAGCTCGCTGCCATTGTCGCTACAGGCATTGCCGTCTCTGGTGTCTCTGCTGCCGCCCTCCCCGCTCGCAATCGCCCTCACGCTCAACAACAAGTCCGTATGTCACTCGACTCTCCCGCCCCAAACCATTACGGCCGTCGCAGCGTCCCTGTCGCTCCCCTTCCCGCCAGCGTCTCCGCCAACGTCAACGTTCGATCCGGCCATGCCGATTCCAAGGCTGGGGCCGCCGGCACCGGAAAAGGCAAGACTCGAAAGACCAAACCCGGAAACAACCACCACAACAACGGCGGGATGGCCGTTCAAGTTGACGCAAAATTACAAGGCCCGCGTATCCAAGCCAGGGCCCAGGTCGAAATCAGCCCCGACGATGATGACGCCCACCGCAAAACCGGACCTGCGAAGACCCAGCAGAACCCGCCCAACAACGGCAAGCCTCAACCGAAGCCGAAAACTCAGCCAAGTCCGAAACCTCAGTCTAAGCCTCAGGCCCAATCTTCGAAGCCGAAGCCAAGCCCTCAGAGTTCGAAGCCGAAGCCAGACACCCAGAAGCAGAACTCCAAGGCCCAGTCAAACACCCAAGCTAACAAGCAACAGCCCGATAATGTACGTCCTGATTTTATTCCCGATACGTACTGTGCTGACTATCCGCATTGTTCCAACTCTAGGGCTCCGTCAAGGCTGGGACTCACGCGGACGATCAGCACAATAACAACGCCGCAGGCTCCTTGGGCGTGGAAAAGCGGGACCACAAGCATGTAAGTCTATTCCCTGCTACTTTGCGTGCGCGTTATTAAATCGCTTTTTCATCCAGCATCATCATCATCACCACCACCACCATCACCATCACGGCAAGCGAGACCAACATGTCCACACCCACAAGCACGAGCACGACCGCCACGACCACGACCATCATCATCATCATCATAACGTTCATAAGCATGTCCACAAGCACTCTTCCCGCGCAGTCACAGAGGACTCAGCTCCTAAAAGTCTTCTTGGCGTAAGTCGAGGACCCGACTTCCCTGTCACAGGACTCGATACTAACTCTGCCCCGGGCAGCGTTCTTTCAAGAATTCTTCGCTCCGTCGCAGTCGTGGCCCTCGTCGACTGGACACCGAGAAGGCAAAGCGCGCTGTTCGTACCCATCCTATATGCTATGACAGCCATCGACTGACTTTTCTTAATTTCTAGTTGATCAAGGTCGGATCTACCCATACCCGTCCTGCCTACTACTACGACTCTGCGGACGGCAGCCTCCTCCATGTCGGCATTGGCAAACGTACCTCCACCGTCCAGGCAAAGGTCTCAGCAAAAGTTCAAGTCAACGGACCTGCCTCAGCGGCCGCCGATCGGGACATCCATAAGAAGCGCAGCCTGTTTGCCGCTCGCAATCAAGAACCTGTTGGTCGTGCCATTGAGTATTTGGCTTCACTTGCTGGCCGAGATGTCAAGGTAAGGAGCCCGCTCTCTGTTCCGTCTTGTTTTAGGTTCTAACTGTACTTGGGGTTTCAGGACGACGCCGAGCTCCAAAGACGTGATAACCAGCCTGGTGTCGAAGGTGTCATCAACATTGTCAGTGCCGTCGCGGGCTCTTCCACTGGAGAGACGATTGCAAGTCTTTTGCTCTCCAACGACCCAGCTTCCGGCAACGCCTTTGTTCTCAACGCCAGCAACTCCAGCGCGACCCACGTCTTCCTCGTCCCATCTAACTCGACCGCCGCTGCCGCCTCCGACGATGGCTCGATCCCTGTGGCCCTGCACGTCCCCGTCTACTCTCCCGACAAGGCGTCGATGGTCGACTACTGCATGACTTACGACCCCAACCCACCGGCACCTGTTCCTCTCACCGCCCAGAGCTGCACGGATCAAGTCATGGATCACCAATCCCAAGTCTTCGCGTACAACCCGTCCAGCGGCGTCATCGTGCCTATGTGGACGGTGTCGCCTTCCTCAACGGACCCATCCGCTGCATCCGACGACGCTTCCTCGACCGTCACTCCCACCTCTTCAGTCCTGTCCTCAGCCTCTTCGACTGCCACCCCCGCTTCGGCTACCGATTCCGCCTCGTCGACTACGGATTCCGCCTCATCGACGTCCTCCGCGGCACCCGCCAAGCGTAGCTCGACCGCCGATGCTGCCGCGCAGGCAGCAGCAAATCCCGCCGACCCTGACTGCGACGACGCAAACAGCATGGCGGCCGCCTCTGCCAGCAACTCAAGCATGAGCCCTCAGGACGTCACCCTGATTTTCACCCCTTCGAACGCGGCTGGCATTCTTCCAAGTACCGGGGAAAGCGCCAAGGACATGACCACCTTCTTCCCTCCTGGTTCGGCCGCATCGGACGACGGCAACGTCGGCGCCTCAAGCGCTGCACCTGCTACCGATGCCACTGGCGACGAGGAAGACGGTGAGGATGGGGAGGATGACGAGGACGGCACCGACGCTACCGGCGAAGACGGTGAGGTTTCTCCTTCGTCGGTCGATCCCGACGTCCAGGATCCCTCTGCGGCTAACTCTGCAGCTGAGGACGACGGTACTTCTGAAGATGATGCCTCCGCTGCTGGTATTGCATCGGTCGATGCTAGCGCCGACGCCGAGGAGACGATCACCGATGACGAGATCACTCCTACGCTTGCCAGCAACTCCTCGCCTTCCATGACTCCTGTTCCCGATGCTTCCACTCCTTACTCGTGGATGTTCACTCCACAGAAGTAGGACGTTGATTTTCTCACTGTAGTTAATGGTGTAATGTTTCCTTTGGCTGGTCTTAACGTTTGGATGTAGTGCTTGGGTTTATGAAATGATACGCATGATGCCTCCCTCTTGCTGTACTATCCCCGCGTGATTTACCCTTCAAGCCACGCGACCAGTTGCCTTCGTTTCAGTCCGCAAACCCTCTCAGTCTGGGGATTTCATGACGCTCCCAGCGTGGGTGTCTCCGCCAACGGACGCAGGGTGGAGTTGGAGGGACGTCCATTCGATACGTCTGGCCCAGTGCACATTCAAACTGTCTATGCGTAAAGCTTGGAATATTTTAGGGTTTTTGTTCGGAGAGAGAGTCGGACCTTAACAAAGTCGGCTGGGCGAGTTCCAAACTTAAGAGACTCCAAGTCGCCCCAGACAATCTATTGCTCCCAGAAACTCAGTGGGTCATAGCCGACTTTTCGAGCGTGCTTTTCTGCCTGCCTGGAAAGAATAGTTTCCAGTGTGACACTGGCACAAGGCTCGATGCTAATTCTGGCCCGAGCAGCGCGCCTTCGAGAATTCTTCGCTCCGCCGCAATCGTAGCCCTAGTCGACTGGAGACCCAGAGGGAAAAGCGCGCTGTCTTTACCCGTCCTATATACAATGACAGCCCTCGACTGACTTTCCTCAATTTCTAGTTGATCAAGGTCAAATCCACCAATGCTCATCCTGCCTACTACTACGACTCTGCGAACGACAGCCTCCTCCATGTCGGCATTGGGAAACGTACGTCCAGGCAAATGCCTCAGCAAAGGTTCAGGTCAATGCACCTGCCTCAGCGGCCGCTGATAGGATCATTCATAAGAAGTGTAGCCTGTTTGCCGCTCGCGATCAAGAACCTGTTGGTCGTGCCATTGAGTGCCTGGTTTGTCTTGCCGAGATGTTAAGCCTGAGGTAAGGAGCCCACTCTCCCGCGTTCCATCTTGTTTTAGGTTCTAACTTTACCTGGGTTTCTAGAATGACTCCGAGCTCCAGAGACGCGTCGAAGGTGTCATCGATATTGTCAGTGCCGTCGCGAGCTCTTCCACTGGAGAGACGATTGCAAGTCTTTTGCTCTCCAATGACCCAGCTTCCGGCAACGCCTTTGTTCTCAACGCCAGCAACTCCAGCGCGACCCACGTATTCCTGGTCCCATCTAACTCAACCGCTGCTGCCGCCTCTGACGATGGCTCGATCCCTGTGGTCGTGCAGGTCCCCGTCTACTCTCCCCGCAAGGCATCGATAGTCGACTACTGCATGACTTATGACCCCAATCCACCGGCATCTGTTCCTCTCACCGCTCAGAACTACACAGACCAAGTCACGGACCACCAATCCCAAGTCTTCGCATATCACTCGTCCAGCGGGGTGATCGAGCCTATGTGGACGGTGCCACCTTCGTCGGCCAACCCATCGGCTGCATCCTACGACGGAGCTTCCTCGACCGCTCTCTCCCACCTCTTCAGTCTTGACCTCGGCCTCTTCGACTTCGACCTCCTCTTCGGCTACCGATTCCGCTTCGTCAACGTCCTCCGCGGCGCCTGCAAGCGTAGCTCGGCCGCCGATGCTGCTGCGGAAGGAGCAGCGGATCCCGTCGACCCTGACCGCGACGATGCAAATAGTTGTGGCGGCCGCTTCTGTCGGCAACTCAACTAT
This sequence comes from Tulasnella sp. 417, assembly GCA_019633465.1. NCBI lineage: Eukaryota > Fungi > Basidiomycota > Agaricomycetes > Cantharellales > Tulasnellaceae > Tulasnella > Tulasnella sp. 417. The sequence continues at coordinate 28,347 of WSTY01000066.1, forward strand.
GAGCCCTTAGGACGTCACCCTTGGTTTCGAACGCGGTCGGCATTCTTCCAAGTACCGGGGAAAGCGCCAAGGACATGACCATATTCTTCCCTCCTGAATCTGCCGCAACGGACGACGGCAACGTCGGCGCCTCAAGCGCTGCACCTGCTGCCGATACCACAGGTGACGAGGACGACGGTGAGGATGGCGAGGATGATGAGGACGGCATCGACGCTAGCAGCGATGACGGTGAGGTTTCTCCTTCATCGGTCGATCCCGACGTCTAGGGCCCCTCTGCGGCCAACTCTGCGGCTGAGGATGGCGGTGCATTTGAAGATGATGCCTCCGCTGCTGGTGTTGTGTCGGTCGGTGCTAGCGCTGACGCTGAGGAGACGATCACCGATGACGAGATCACTCCTACGCTTGCCAGCAACTCCCCGCCTTGATGCCTCGACTCCTTACTCGTGGATGTTCACTCCACGGAAGTGGGATGTTGATTTTCACGCCGTAGTTAATATTGCAGTGTTTCCTTTGGCCGTTCTTGACGCTTATGTGTAGTGTTTGGATTTATGACATGATACGTGTGATGTCTTCCTTCTTACTGTCCCCGCGTGATTTACCCTTCAAGCCACGCGGCCAACCGCCTTCATTTCAGGCCGCAAATCCCTTCAGTTTGGGGATTACATAACCCTCCCAACGCGGGTGTTACCGCCAACGGAAGTGGGGTGGAGTCGGAGGGACGTATTCTCTTCCTCTCGCCCAGTGCACATTCAAACTGTTCTGTGCATAAAGCTCGGAACATTTTAGGGACCTTGTTCGGAGAGGGAGTCGGACCTTAATAAAGTCGATCGGGCGAGTTCCGGGCGGAAATTTGAACCCTTAGACAGAAACCCGTCGTCCCAACGTCACCGGAAGGCGTTCACGGCATCAAGTTCAAGGGTTGCGGTGCTCGTTGGAGCCTTCACGTGCTCTGTCGCCACAATGCAGGATGAGGCAAAAACTATAAGTAGCACCCGCTCCCCGCAGTGTTCGACCTTTGGTCTGCACCGTGCCACTCCCCTCACAAACTTGCCTGCTCGTTCAAACTCCAACTATAGTCATGATCGCCACCTCTAGCAAGCTCGCCCTCGTGCTGACGTTGGCGGTCTCCGCCGCAGCTGCTCCCCTTGCTGTGGAAGCTGAGTTGGATGGCCAGGTTGTCAAAAATTTTGCCCGGGGTGGCAATTTCCGGCGCCTAGTCGTCTTTGGCGACTCTTTCTCAGATGATGGTCAGTGATGGCATTTTCCCTCTGAGTGGGGTTCCAACTGCATACTAAATGCTGGGACGATTTCTTTTCTAGGACACGGCGCGTGGGTCGTTTCCAACCATACATGGCCAGCAGATCCAGCCTACTATCAACATACCTTCTCAAACGGACCCGTTTGGCCCACTGTTCTCTCCGAATCGTTGGGAATCAGCAACAAGTTGACTGACAAGGCGACTGGCGGAGCGACGAGCGACAACGCTGTCGTTCAAGGTTACACTGGGCCGGATTCGACCATCCCCGTCCCTTCAGCATTGGACCAAATCTCCCAATACATAAGCCAGACTCCATCTTCCTATGGTAACGATGGCTCTCTCTACGCCATCGTCATCGGATCGAACGATATCTTCTTCAATCCAAGCACGACCGCTGAGTCTGTCATCCAGGCAATAACGAAGGGAATGAAGCAACTTCAGGATAACAAAGGTAAGCAGCCGCATCTAGGCTGTAGTGAGCCTGATAATCAACCTCATCCACGCAGGCGCCTCCAACTTCATGCTAGTATCCTACCCCGACCTCGCCCTCTTGCCTTTTGCCAAAGCCACCCCAGAATCATACCAAGCCGCGCTCTCTGAGTACTCCAAATCCCTTGCCGACGCCCTCTCCTCTCTGGCAAAGAACCCACCCAACGGTGCACGCATTGCCTATGTCGATCTGTACTCTCTGTTCCCTCAAATCCTCGCCCATCCAGCACGTTACGGCTTCTCGCCCAGCGTGGTGGGTCAGAACTGCATCAGCGGCGCGTACCCTAGCGAGGGTGTCCCAAGAACCGTGTGCAGTGATCCAGGCAAGCGTGTAGTACGTGTCTCTTCGCCTTCTGAGAACTTCGAGCTTGACTAACTGGTTGCACGTGCGAATAGTTCTGGGACATTTACCATCCCTCGGCAAAGACCAACAAGATCATCGCCGCTGAAGCTGTGAAAGCTCTGAACAAAGTCTTCTAGTGCGGGACATTTGTGTTCGAGCCGCACGGAGGGGTCCCGATGCAACTCACTGAAGGACCTTTTCGATCAACCAGTTCTTCGATGTTCTTCGTAAATTCCACGCTCCCCTAAGATCTTATTAATATTATTCTTTGCAACAGCAAAAAAAGGCTTTCTCTTCTCGGATTCACCGCACAGAATTGGATGGGCGCCTCAGTGGAAGGTTGCCATTTCCGCAGCATCTTGAGAATTCAGCCACAAATCGGGGGCCGCAACAGTGCGGTCTTCGGCAGCATAAGACGGACCGGCTGTGCATGAGCGTCAACTACGGAGCGGATGCATTTCCGGAAAGCTGTACAAGCTGCACAAATACCAGCTTCCGCGTTCGTAGCCTGGTAATAGCTCGTCTAGACTGCCTTGCAGTTTCCTCAGCCTGGCCATGCATCGACTTGACGATCCTCGCGTTCTCGAGCGGGCTTGGGCCTACCTTCGCTTGTGCAGTTCTCTACGGCTGCTCCCTTCTTAGGAGAAGCGCTGGTAAGCCGGAAACCCCACTGGGAGCCGATCACCGGGCGTCGTGGCTTCAGGGGCTTGCGCACATGCGTTCGACTCCCTCCCAGAACACTCTCCAGCAGCTGCTCGCCTCCGATGACTCCTGTTCCCGGTGCTTCGACTCCCTAATCCTGGGTGTCCACTCGACAAAAGTAGGTTATCTCCATGTAGTTAATATTGCAACATTTCTTTCTCCGCCACTTTACAGGTCGTGTTTTGGCGGAAGGGATTTATGAAATGATACCCCTGACATCCCCCTTCTCGCCTTACCCTGGCCTAGCTGTGCGATATTAGCACCACTTACCATTCAAGCCACGGGCCCAAGCGCTTTCGCTTCCGCCCGCAAGGCCGCTCAGTTAGGATATTTGATAACATGACGCCACCAACGTGGGAGTTCACCTCAACGGAAGCTCGGCGACGCCGGTTCGCAGTACACATTTAACCATTTCTGGGCTGGCCTCACAACGTTCAAGAATATTCTATGATTCTTAATTGGAAAGAGAATCTTCGGAATCTAATGTGGTTATGAGAGGCGTTAACAGGAATATCAGCCCAAGGAAAGCCTCCCGTTGTCCTCAGCATCCTCGGAGAGCGTTTCCGGTGTCAATTTTAACGTTCTAGCAGCCGATGAGCAGCCTACACTTTTTTTTTTTCGCCACTGTCGTAAGATAGCGCCTGGCAACTATACGTAGCACCCACTTCTTGCCCCTCCCCGGACGTTCGGTTCCCTTTCTCGGCCTTGCATCGTACCGCCCAACTACTAATTAACCGATTTTGCTTACTCCAGCTCCTAGTTCAGCTATGATCTCCACCCTTAGCAAAGCCTTTCTGCCGACGATGACGGCCTCCGCCTCCCCTGCCGTGAAAGCGTTGCCCATCAGGTTGGATAGTCAAGTTGTCAAACATTTTGCCCGGACTCACCAATTCCAACGCCTAGTCGTCTTTGGCGACTCTTGGTCGGATAATGGTTAGTGCAGACCTTTTCCCTCTGAGTGGTGTTTGATCTACGTTCTAAATGTTTGGGATCTGTCTTCTCTAGGAAATGGGGCAGGGGTCATTTCTAACCATACGTGGCCATCAGACCCAGCCTATTATCGACACACTTTCTCAAACGGACCCGTTTGGCCCGCCGTTCTCTCTGGGGCGTTGGGAATAAGCGACAAGTTGATCGACAAGGCGACCGACGGGGCGACGAGCGACAACGCTGTCGTGCAAGGCTATACAGGAGCGCATTCGACCATCCCTGTCCCTTCAGCATTGGATCAAATCACTCAACATATAAACCAGGCTCCGAAGTCTTGTAATGGGAGTAACTATCTCTACGCCATCTTGATTGGAGCGAATGATATCGTCTTCGATCCAAGTGCCAGTCCCGATTCCGCGATTCAAGCAATAATGAAGGGAATGAGGCAACTTCAGGACAACATAGGTAAGAAGCACCATTCATGTCAAGTTTCCTTTTATTAACGATCTCATGTCATATTTTGCGCAGGTGCATCCAACTTCATCCTTGGATCCTACCCCGACCTCACCCTCATACCTTTTGCCAAATACTACCCTGCATCCGACCAAACCGCTCTCTCTGCGTACTCTAGGAATCTTGCCGACTCTCTCTTCTCGTTATCAAAGAACCCACCGAAGGGTGCGCGAATAGCCTACATTGATCTGTACACTCTGTTCCCTCGAATCTTCGCCAACCCAGAACGTTACGGCTTCTCGCCCGGGGTAGTGGGTCTGAACTGCATCAGCGGCGCGTTCCCTAGCGAGGGTGTTCCAAGAACCGTCTGCAGTGATCCCTGGAAGCGTGCGGAACGTGGCAGTCTGTTCGCGTTTAGCAAGTGTGAAATCCGCTTGAAATCCCTTGTGATTGTATGCACCAGTAGTTCTGGGACATCCACCATCCCTCGGCGCAGGCTCATAAAATCATCGCCGCCGAAGCTGTGAAAGCCTTGGCCAAAGTCTTTTAATGCGCGACACTCACATCTGAGTCGAGAGGAGAGATTTCAAAACCGACACAGGCGCCTCTCGGTGCCTGTGCTGACGGCGAGGAGATCATCACCGACGACGAGATCACCGCTACGCTTTCCACCAACTCCCCGCCTTCCGTGACTCTTATTCCTGATACCTCTCCTCATTATTCTTGAATGTTCAGAAGTATGCCGCTGATTATCTCGCTATGGTAAACGTTTCTTTTTCCTTCTTTTCGTGGGTCTCGATGTTCGTTGGCAACGTTTGGGTTAATGAAATGACACATATGATGATTTTTCCCCCCTTAATGTACCCTTGTATGACTGTTTGGCCTTCTTATTCAAGTCGCGCGGTCAAGTGCTTTCATCTCCATTCACGAACCGCCCGAGTTTGGCGATTTCGTGTCACCCATCAACGGAAGCCGAACGATGTCTGTTCTCCACCTCTGGCTCAGTGCACATTCGACAGTTTCTGGACTGATTGTCTCACTTCGGAACATTTTAGGTTTCTTATTCTTCAATTCGAGTACTTGCGCTCATAGCCCAAACGCATGTGGCGGTTTTAAGGGTCCGGCAGCCAGCAGCCCTCACGTGTTTTGTCACCACGCTCGTAAAATGGGTCATAGCACCCACTTCTCGCCCTCCCAAGCGCTCGGTTCTCGTCTTCGGTTTGCACCGTACCACTTAGCTGACATTTAAACTTGTGTACTTGCTCCGACTCCAACCATGATCACCCCCCTTAGCGAGCTCGCATTTATTCTGGCGTTGGCGTTCTCCACCTCAGCCGCTCCTCTTGTTGTGGAAGGGCCGCCCGTTGAGTTGGGTGGACAGGTTGTCCAAAAAATTGCGGGCACGGGCCAATTCCAACGTCTGGTCGTCTTTGGCGACTCTTTCTCGGATGATGGTTAGTGATTGCGTTTTTTCTCTGGGTGGCTTTCAATTACACCCTGACTGTTAGAGCAATGTCTTCAGGACACGGTGCATGGGTTGTTTCCAACCATACATGGCCCGCGGACCCAGCCTATTATCAACATACCTTCTCAGACGGACCCGCTTGGCCCACCGTTCTGTCTTTAGCGCTGGGAATCAGTAACAAGCTGGATGACAAGGCGGTTGGCGGAGCGACGAGCGACAACGCTGCCGTTCAAGGTTACACTGGGGAGTATTCCACCATTCCCGTGCCTTCAGCGTTGGATCAAATTACCCAATACATCAACCATACTACGACATCTTATGATAGAGATGGATATCTCTACGCCATCGTCATCGGAGTGAATGATATCTACTTCGATCCAGGTGCGAGCGCAGATTCCGTCATCCAAACAATAATGAAGGGAATGAAGCAACTTCAGGACAACGAAGGGGAGTAGCCCCATCCAAGCTGCAGTTGCCTTAACTAAAAATCTCATTTGGTCTTTTTTGCGCAGGCGCATCCAAGTTTCTCCTTGCGTCCTACCCGGACCTTGCCCGCTTGCCTTTTGCGAAATCCACTCCACCGTCATACCAAGCCGCTCTCTCTGCATACTCTAAAGAGCTTGCCGATTCCATTTCCTCAATAGCAAAGAACCCACCCAAGGGTGCACGTATCGCCTATATCGATTTTTACACTCTGTTCTCTCAAATTCTCGCCAACCCAGAGCGTTACGGCTTCTCGCCCGAGTTGGTGGGTAAGAACTGCATCAGCGGTGTGGAACCCGGCGAGGGTGTCCCAAGAACCGTCTGCAGTGATCCAGACAAGCGTGCAGTACGTGGCGGTCTCTTCCCGTCTGGCAACCGTGAGGTTGGTTCACTGATTGCATGCACGAGCAGTTCTGGGACATTTACCATCCCTCGGCAAAGCTTCACAAGATCATCGCCGCCGAATGTGTGAAGGTTCTGGCCAAAGTCTTCTGATGCGGGACAATTGTATTCGAGCCTTGCGGAGAAGTCTGAAAAAGGCTTGATCGATTTTAACTTGTTCTTTGATATTCTTCA
>WSTY01000067.1:0-40532 GCA_019633465.1 Tulasnella sp. 417
GGGTAGTCGTGGGAATGTGGGTGGATCCTGGGTGTGGCGTGTTGACCTTTGTTGTGACATGTGGTGAGGTCATCACAACGGCCCCTCGCACCAAAAGGTAAAGACTGTCTGTATCATAACAAGGATGATTACAGGTGTAATCTGAACTCTAGGGTGATTTGGGGAGCTGAAAAGAACAGAGGAATAAGGGACAGGACCGGAAGCCCAAGCGAAACGGAAGGGCGTCAAAACACGTGACAGCGGGCAGCAAAGCGAAAATTGGATGGCTGAAGCACAATTAGTAAAAGATGACGAGAAATGCCTTAATAAAGCAGGTGCTGAAAAGCAAACTAATTCCGCTAATAAGACCCATAAGATATGACCATGCCTCGGCGCGGGTTACCCATAGCCTCAGGCAGGGTGGACAACAGACTTTAAGCGGTTTACCCTGCCCCTGCCCAAATGGAAGGGACAAAAACAAAGATCAACCTCAGGGGCAAATGAGGAGGTGGATAAAACTCTTTGGGGTACAACTGCTCAACAGGCAATACATACCCGTGTTCGACGTCCATGATTCAACGAATACCATTATACGCCCAATCATGCCGAGTGGGACAGCCCTTGCGTGGAATCGAAGCGGCACAGTCACCCACAGAGATAAAATAAACACATGCCGAGCTGGCAATAATGCCGAGCTATGGTCTCATTGGGATACAGATGCCGTGCTGAGTTCCGATTGTGCAGCCACCAAAGCCGCGTGGTGCTGCATCGCACCCTTAACAGGTATTTAACGGTCCTCGTCAGCCCTTGTTCCGAGCACTACAACCCCACATGGAATAACCACCTCTTCCTCCTAGCACCGTTTCTTGGAGCCGCTGATGCATTTTCAGAACCGAGCTTGTGTAAGTACATGGTCGCTTGCCACCACTTTAACGTCATTGGTCCCGTGTTCGTATAGGCTTTTTACTTACCGCTGTTTGCGATTTGGTTGGCACAAACGAAAGCTTATGTAATTTTCGACTGTTTCCGTCGGCGATTGATTTCTCCACAACCAACGTGGCTGGGCCCGTGAAAGTTGGTATGCAGACTCTAAGAGCACACTTGTTGCATACTTAACCGATCTTATCAAAAATCCCCGTCCAGCATTCACATCCACGGAGCAGTGGTCGCCTGCACCCCCATTTTGGGCATTCTTTAAATTCTATACCCCTCAGTGTATTTAGGAATGATGTCTGGACAGTCTACAACTGTTGTATATAGCTAGTTTACATGTTTAGTTAGTGATGGTGGGTACGGCAGCTGGGCTCTTGGTCAGGTGAGCACTCACCGGGCCCCTACCACTACCACAACAGTGTCAGCATCTCATCATGTAATGGGACTTTACATGGATGATAAATGCATAGTGTTTTATCCGCATGTTTGAATTGAAGGTGATTTGTCCCGCAAAGGAAAAGCTACTAAACCGGCCCAATGCCCTCCAATCCAAAGCGCGCCTCACAATTTTAGCTCGGACATTTGCGCATGCTTTACTTAATTCTATCTGCCAACTTTTAGGACTGTCGGTGCTGATTTGAGTTAGCTATCGGTCGCGCACAGAAGAGTCGAAAATTACGTAAGATTTTGTTTGTGCCAACCAAATCGCAAACAGCTGTAAGGCTTTTGCTCCTTCACTCTGCTCTACGCACCACAATCTCTCGCCCCCATTCTTATTTGCAGATTCCCCTCGTTGCCGATTCGGCAGAGGCTATGGCTTCAATGGAAGTAGAGAGTCAGACGGTGACTGTGAATACTCGCAAGAATCTCTATTTTTTCTACATACTGAGGCGGGAGAGCGCGGGGTAATATTTACATTCACTGTTAGGTATCAAAATTAACTCATTTGAGCAATTATGCCAATCATGTGAAAATACCGGGCGGGCCACTTGTCCCCAAGCGGACGGAAGGCCCAGGGAGCCATGGACAGCGTAAGATCAGCGGGGGGATAGGGGGAGTTGGGACACGGGACACGGGACATCCGCTAAAACCCTAATAGTACAGGTGACAGTTTGTATAAATGATTCGGGCTGCATCCGTGCTTGAAATGGAGTTAACGGTGGATGGAAAGGAATCCTCGAGAACGCTAATGTAGCGCAGGCGAGGACTAGTCAATTGCTGCTTGACGTGCTATTCTCGGCGTTGGTTAAAGGTGGGAGAGTGGGCGATTGTGGATTGGTGGACCATCCCTCCGCTTTGTGAATGTTTTCCAAGAGCTCGTTCGAGGTGTCCATGCCCCACTCATAGTCGATTCGCTCTGAAATTGAAGTTGCACGTCCCACCAATGACCTTACTTCTGCATACCGTGCCTGAAGAACTCGAATCTGAGCTAGCCCAAGGGAAGAGTTCACTTGGCACAGGTCGTCCCGGATCCTCGTAGAGATGGTCAGTGCTTCGACGTAGGCCGCCTCTGCTTCGGTGTACCTGGACTGCTTTTGGCAGACATCGCCAAGCTCCTGCAGTGTGTCTGCTCGGCCCAGGTCTCGCCCGATACTGGTGTAGAGGGCCACCGCTTCCAGGTAGTATGCTTCTGCGTCGACGTAATTGGACTGCGCTTGGTGGATGTTTCCAAGCCCTTTCAATGCGTTCGCTCGGCCCAGGTGGTACCCGATGCTCTTGCAGATCGCTACCGCTTGGCGGTAGTGGGCTTCTGCTTCGAGGTACTTGGACTGCATTTGGTGGACGTCGCCAAGCCCTTTCAACGCGTTCGCTCGGCCCAGGTCGTCCCCGAAGCTCTTGTAGATGCCCAACGCTTCGGCGTAGTAGGCTTCAGCCTCGGCGTACTTGGACTGATTTTGGTGGAGGTCGCCAAGCCCATTCAATGTGTTTGCTCTGCCCAGGTCTCCCCCGATGCTCTTGTAAATGGCCAACGCTTCGAAGTAGTAGGCCCCTGCCTGAGCATACTTGGACTGCTTTCTGTTGACGTCACCAAGTCCTCTCAATCCGTTCGCTCGGCCCTGATGGTCCCCGATGCTCGTGAAGATGGCCAACGCTTCGGTGTAGTAGGCTTCTGCCCCGACACACCTGTACGTATTTTGGTGGACCTCTCCAAGCCTTTGCAATGCGTTCGCTCGGCCCAGGTCGCTGCCGACGCTCTTGTACATGGCCACCGCTTCGACGTAGTAGCCTTCTGCCTCGAGGTACTTAGACTGATTTTGGTAGAGGTCGCCAAGCCCTTTAAATGTATTTGCTTGGCCCAGGTCGTCCCCGATGCTCTTATAGATGGCCAACGCTTCGGCGTAGTAGGCTTCAGCCTCGATGTCCTTGGACTGATTTTGGTGGAGGTCGCCAAGCTCATACAATGTGTTTGCTCGGCCCAGGTCATCCCCGATGCTCTTATAGATGGCCAACGCTTCGACATAATAGGCTCCTGCCTCAGTGTACTTGAACTGCTTTCGGTGAACGCCGCCAAGTTCCCTCAATGCGTTCGCTCGGCCCAGGTCGTCCCCGATGCTCTTGTAGATGGCCAAAGCCTCGGCGTAGTAGGTTTCTGCCTCGACGTACTTGGACTGCTTTTGGTGTACGTTGCCAAGCCCGAGCAATGCGTTCGCTCGGCCCTGGCCGTTCCCGATGCTCTTGTAGATGGCCAAAGCCTCGGCGTAGTAGGTTTCTGCCTCGACGTACTTGGACTGCTTTTGGTGGACGTCGCCAAGCCCGTTCAATGCGTTAGCTCGGCCCAGGTTGTCCCGGATGCTCTCGTAGATGCCCACCGCTTCCAGGAAGTAGGCTTGTGCCTCGCTATACTTGTACTGATTTTGGTGGACGTCGCCAAGCCCGAGTAATGCGTTCGCTCGGCCCAGGACATGCTCGCTGCTCTTGTATATGGCCAGGGCTTCGAGGTCGTATGCTTCTGCCTTAAGGTACTTGGACTGCAATTGGTGGACGTCGCCAAGCCCGAGCAATGCGTTCGCTCGGCACAGGTTGTTCTCGATGCTCTTGGAAATGGCCAACGCTTCGATGTAGTAGGCTTCTGCCTCAACGTACTTGGACTGCTTTCTGTGGACGTCGCCAAGGCCGAGCAATGCGTTCGCTCGACCACAGTCGTCCCGGATCCTCTCGTAGATGGCCAACGCTTTGGCGTAATAGGTCCCTGCTTCGGCGTGCTGGGACTGCTTTCGCCAAAAGTCTCCAAGCCCTTCCATTGCGTCCGCTTGGCCCCTCTCGTTCCCGATCCTTTCACTGATCAACAGCGCTTCCATCAAATTCGCCTCTGCTGCGTCATATTCCGATTTTGCTTCGGGGATACTTGCCCTCATGATTAACAGGTTAACCTGGGTAATTTGATCTCCTTCCAATTGAACGAGCTCCAGAGCCTGCTCAAGCATCCTTAACGCCTCTTCGTGTCTGCCTTGGGATAGATGGATATCCACCATGTGCTGCATTAGTGAAGCCGACCGAATTGCAGGTTGATCGCTACTTTTCATCGATGGGACGGCCATTGGCTGTTTTACATTAGCGTCGTCATCCAGGATTTCTACCGTGCTGCCCAACTTACGACCCAAAAGATGGCCTTCTGGCATTCTGTCGCCGACAGTCGTTCGCTCGGGTCGGATTTCCAACACCTTTCCATAATAGCGCAGAGGTCGCAGATCTGGGAGAGTTGATCGTCATCATAAATCATAGGGAGTTGGCCAGCCATGATCTTCACGGGAACTTGGGCGTCTGCACCAAGTTCCTCAAATGGATAGCGACCCGTTATAGCCTCGTGTAACACGCCTAATCAGAGCTGAAATAATTTTGCCTGTGCTCAAGCCCACAAACGCACCTCCCAACCAATCCAACCTAGTGCCCAGATGTCGCTCGCCAGATCCAACGGCATTCCATAAAAATATTCGGGTGGTGCCCAACGAATCGAGCAAGCTGAGCCGGTCAGAGTGAGTGTTTTATTGACTATGGAAAGCTTGAATTCAGCAGTTTCGTTTCTGTTGGGCGAGGTGTAGGTCGCTGACGGGGCAGGGTGGGGTGCTCGCGTGGCCCCCAGTTCTATAGTGCGCGCGGAGCCGAAGTCAGTAATGACGGCCCGATTAAAGGAGTTGACGAGGATGTTCAGCTGAGTGATAATATTTATGGTGAGTTGCGGCAGACAGATCTGGCTGCGGAGCGCACCGATTTCAGGTCACCGTGGCGGATAGGAGGCCGTTGAGTGTGGAGATATTCCAGGCCACATGCAACATCGTGAATCTGAGGTGCGTCCACTCAGCTCTTGGTCCAAGCCGAGTCACATATACGGGAACTTACTAAGGATACCCGTTCGGGGAGCTCCCAGGTCCCGGAACGAAGGAACTGGTGAAGGTTGCCATTGTCCTCCCAAGGGAAAACCAGCCAGCAAATGCGACTCTCCATATCCTCCACGAATCCAGTAAACTTCACAATATGAGGATGAGACAGCTTGTCTATTAGACGGGCCTCATTGACGAATCCCTAGAGCAGGTACATTAGTTGCGTGGCGGGCACGAAAAAGTCAAATCTTTACAGTAAAGAATTTTTCTTCGGTTATGTTGCTGATGAATCGAAGCTTCTTCACTGCTACTCTGTAACCCGTATCGACGAGTGTAGCTGCCACGACATCGGCAAAGGTACCGCCGTCTCGAGGTCCCTCTTCATCAAATTTGAGGTCAGTAATATTTAATCGTTTCTTCGATAAAGTTTCTAGAATCTCGAGGCCTCGCTAGATCGAAGGGTAAGTAAGAACGTCTCGTGGAACAGCAACGCGCCCACTCATGCTTACTGGCGACAGGTTGATCTTCTTGGGGTTTCTGGCGTCTAGTTCCTTCTGTGACTGCGTTTCATCCGTACCTCCCAGTTTTGGGAAGGGGGAAAGTTCTGTGAGAGCATCGTCTTTTCTTTTGTGGCGTGCCCTCTCCATATCGGGGTCTGGGGAAAACAATATGGTCGTTCTGAGAACTTGGTAAGCTTAAGGGATGAAAAATTCAGGGTTTTACAAACAGAGATGACCTATTTCGAAGGATTTGATGTCGTTGGTGTGGTGCTGTCGAATGGATTCTGCGGGGTATGGGTTGGTGCAAGCGGGCGTGTTCACCACCGGTGAGGCTGTGTGATCACGAGGTGGCACCTCTCCTTCCTTTTGGGCTCAAGGTGTTAGAGTGCCCGTTGGATCTCACAGTTGAATGCGATCGAACACGTCGTAGTTGGGCACTGAAGATCCCCAGGTTGGGATCTGTAGCCATTATGATAGCAGATTTTCCGGTGCGTTTAGCGAGATATTACTATATGTGAACGCATCTTACGTAGAGCATGGGAAAGGTGCTCTTGGCTCTTCTATGGAGCAAATCGACCGAGAACGTGAACTTTAGGGTTCATCGCAAGGTTACAGAATGGCTTTAAAGGTTCGCCATATGGTTTTCCACACAGCCCGGAGCCATACATAATAAATAACGAGCACCTCGCTCCTGGATATCCATAATTTATCTCGAGTCTTACTAGGCAATCAATACTTACTTAATATCATTTATCACATAAACTAGATGTTAGGATTTTACTCGGAGAGAGGAGGACGCTATTCCGAGCGGGAGATATATTTAATAAAGCAATCCCATTGTATTTCATCGTAGATAGTAATCGAACTGCTATTTATACTAAAGCTAATACTTCAAGGGGTGAAAGAGAAATGCGGGGGCTATTTCTCCTGGTGGAATCCGAGTCGCCCTATCCGAGTACCGTACCGGCAGGAAATGAAGCGACGGGCCGTGACAGCATGACACATTACTTCAAGTTAGTAACGGCTACAGACCCACAAGGCCACTGTGACATTGCGACGATGATTGGGTTCATTCAGTATATTCACTTGTTTGTTGAGTGAGTTTGCCCACCCGACTTCCCTGTTGGCCACCAAACTTCGTCTTCAGTCTTCGATCCAATACTTAGTATTTGAAGATCGAATAGTGGACCATTCCCAGTGCAACCTAAGAAAAACCTATAGAGATACTACCCGAAGATCTATGAAACCGTGACAGAAAATTATAACCGCATTTTTCACGGAATATTCGATCCAATGGTCTGCAGCTTGGAGCTTAGGTCTGCCCGGTGCAAAACCATATCCTACACGCTACATCCTACAACTCAGGGTCCCCGGTGGACCCTCTTCCTTTTTCCCATTGGTTCCTCATTGGATAACGGCCGTGAGCTTCAAGCAGATACTGTAGTCGATAAAGAATTTGGGGTGATTCTATTTGGAAACCGTTTCTCTTGGAGAAACCGGCTAGAGAAACCCCTTCCTGTAGAAGCTCAGTAGCAAAAATAAGTGATCAAAGAATAAATGTCCATTTATTAGACACCGTATATGCATTACAATTGGGGGTTGATTGGATGTGATCGTTGATCCCTTGATGAGCCAGGGTCTGGTCTGCATTAGCCAGCATGTCTTGACGGACAGAACCGCTGGAAGGCGGAAGGGCATGTAATGGATTGATTACAATGAATCCTGCGATGGGTAGAAGCTGAGTCTCAGCATGATCTGGTGTGATGGGGGGCATATTGCCTGGGTCAATGTTGCAGGGTTCGGTGGAACAGCAGGACTTAGGGGGTTTTCAGGGTTTCTCTGCTCAACGGTTCCCAAATAGTTTAATCCTTAAAGAATATGTATACGAGCTCCATGAGATGGCACTTGTTTATCTCGTCTTTCTCCGTACTGTCACTGTGGTTCACTGCTGCAGTCTCTGTTCGCCAGACCGCCGGTGAGGTCACATCCTCGCATGCCAACAAGCACCCCGCCCCCTCTTAGAGGCACCAGCAGCAGAAGCACGCCCAATCGGACAGGATTGACAAAGCCTGACCCACCGATTAGAGGGGGTTTCTTAGGGGGGTTTCTCCGAAGGGGATTTCCAAATAGTTTAATCCAAGAATTTGACCCTCTTTCACCATATCTTACCTAATCTAGTATTTATGCTGACGGGGGGAACACGCACCTGAGAAGGGCTCGCCCACCGCCAAAATCCACAACAAGTTGCCCCAATGTCACTTTCCCTGACAATGCCTGCCCTCCCCCACCAGTCCTCCCTGCCCTAAAGCCGCAGCAATATAACTCCCTTCGATAATATGAGTCGAGGGAGAAGGCAGAAACAGGTGTCTTAGTTTGCGAGCGTTCGGACCTCGGCCGAGAGACCCTGAAAATGCATAGATTGTAGGATTTGGAGCGTTGATATCCTCTGTAGGTTGTAGGACCAGATTTTCCGTGAAAAATAACGTCATAGAAAATTCATGACCTTAGCTACAAGATAGCGACGGGACGCCCAAACGCGACACCATGTTCTCTTTCTAGAGCGCCAAAAGCGATGCCTGTGACGTGACCCTGTTGGAAAATTATCTGGAGAGGAGACCGGGGCGAAAGGATGGGGATCGGAAGGGGGGCTCGATAATCTTGTTATTACATCGTATGCTACTACTGGAGTACTTATAGCATGTAGATATAAAGGGAAATACATAATAAAAGGAGTAGCCGTAACAATAAGCTATAAACATACTAGGCTACGGGTGCTAGCGACGGTAAGTCTGGTAATGCTATGGCTACTGAAATCGTATCCGCCAACAGACCCTTCGCTACATTTTCTGCCGGTCAGGATCTACCCGACTCGTTGAACTCAAAACGCCGTGCATCATCATGCCACGTTTGGTGTGATACAGTAGCTTGGAGTAGCCAATCCTTTCTTGATTTGCAACGTTGTCGTTCCGACGACAAAAGGTGGGTTGCTCTGTGTGGCTCCCTAAAGTCATTTATCACTACTACCTCGGGTCCTGTCTTTGATGTTAGTGAGTAGGCGAAGGTCTCGCATTCGCCGGTTGTCGCCGCTGAGATGCTCGTCCTTCACGAGGGAGGGAATTTCAAGTCCTATGACATCAAAATATGTAAAATCGCTAGACTTGGTGAGCTAAACTCTAAAACCAAACTAATAGGTACATTTCAAACCAATTTCCGATGAGTCCAAGACTTAACTTTGTGGCATGTAGCCGATGATTGACCCAGACTCAGATGTCCCCGTCGTTCTTGAGTCGTTTGGCCCCTCGGACCCCAAGCACGGCGACTCTTCCACTCCGGGTCCCCGACTATCAAGAGGATGTCTCGCAGTTTTCGGCCGACTCTAAGGTCGTAAAGATACAGTCAACCGCTTAAAGTCTGTTGTCCACCCTGCCTGAGGTTATGGGTAACCCGCGCCGAGTGTGGCCATATATACCTTATCATTATCAGCACCTAGTGACCATGTGCAAAAACATTTCCCCTTTCCCAATGATTCCCTCCACAGAATAGAGATTACGTTGGTAAACTTTGGGGTCATCAGGCGAGTAATAATTGACTTATAGTTGATGGGGTCAAAGAATTGAATCCCGGGGATCAATTGGCCAATCAGATCATGGCACGGACAATTCCTCCTTAACCGTCCAAGCCTCCCCGGATTTGCCGGATCACATCAAAGTTTAAACCTAGGTGCGTGACAGGGTTGTCGCAAGATATTTAGGCTGGTCAGATGTCGTGGTTATAAATACTTGCAGCACACAAGCGTGAACCCCCGCTCCCAGCTTCCTAGGCTTGTTCGCATCAGTATGGCCGAAACACCTGCCTTGACGCAACAGACCCCGTCGAGCGAAAGCGATGCATCATTGTTGAGGGATTTGCATGGACGAAAACTGAATAACCGTGTCGACGTGAGCCTCACATTATCCAGCTCGCTTCAAATTCTGATGGCATCGCCGCCTTTGTAGTCCTATATACTACCCGGTAATTACTCCTCCTGGAGAACCATGTGCTCGATCTCAGGCCTTGATATCGTTTTTATACAGCTGACTTGGCGGAGCGTGATCGACTCGACCTCCAGCACGAGATGCTCAAGTCGGCCGTCGGCGGTCTCTATCTGGCTCGGGAGGCCGTCGAAAGAGCACTCTCTTCTCGAGTCGACGGCTCTAATCCAAAGGTACTTGACATCGGTACCGGCTCTGGAAAATGGGCGGTAGATATGGCAAAAGAGTTCCCTCATGCAGAAGTTGTTGGGCTGGATCTAGTGCCCGTACACCCTTCTTCGTGAGTTGCTGTAGGAGGCTCCTGAGTGTGTCAAGCCACCTGAGCCTCACTGCAATGATTATGACTCTAGGGAAGCACCGCCAAACTGCCAATTCATCTTGGGCGACTGCAACGCATTCCTGGATGATCCTTTGTACGAGAATACTTTCGATATGATCCAGGCTCGTTGCATCATGCCTGGTGTTCCCAACTACCGCAAGCTTCTCCAGCATATATGGAAGGCACTTAGGCCTGGTGGGGTATTCTTCGTGATAGAGGGTCGTCTGGCTTTGTTTGACGAGCACCGTCAAAAGCTTGGGGTCCAAAACGAAGGTGATCCAGTAAGTCAGCAGCTTGTCACCTAGTCCGAGAATACGGTTAATACTTACGTGTTGATTCTAGGAGTATAGCTGGCACAACAAATGGATTTCCCTTGCTAGTGAGGCGGCGGAGGTTGAATTACTTATATTTCGCCAGTCCCAACCTGTTACTAACCAATTCCTCAAATATCTCAGGCTCGTAACAGTCAGATCACCTATCTAGATGATATTCCGACTTGGCTTGAAGATATGGGGGATGCCTGGGAAGAAGTAGGCGACAATCCAATTTTTGTACCCGTCGGTCCATGGGACACAAGTGCGTACCCGTCCGGCATTTGCAGCATCCGACGACTCATCCTCTTCGAAATCTAGCGTCGCCAGAGTCAATTTATCTAGGGGAAATAATGCGACAAAACAATCTGAAGTTTATCGAATCACTGCAACCACTGCTGCTTTCGCGAGGACACCCAAATGAGTCGGTCCAGACTTGGGCCCAGAACGCAAGGAAGGAGCTCCAGGAGCTTCCTTTTAAACATTGGGCCAAGGTAAGCCTCTATCACGGATAATTCTTTGAGCTTTAGCTGATGGGATCCCAACGTGGCCTCAAGTGGGGAAGCGTCTGGGCAGTGAAACGGAGATAGCTGACGAACTCTCGTTGCTCCTGAGGATCAGGATGCCTTTATCGACCGTCGACCACCCACTTGCAAGCCAACGGGAATCTTCCTCTTACTTTCGCGATGTTCTTGTTTTGGCATATGCGTTACTAAAACTGCGATACAATCACCCTGTCGGTTATTACGGTCCCCTGACATTGGGTGTCTGAAAAATACTCAGGAGTTACATGACTCCTCGAGAGACTCTCAGGGTTATCATAACGCTTCCTGACAGAGCATACCAAAGAGAAGGAGAGGTGTTCCTGACCCCTTCTGAAGCTTATCCTGGACGTATCTCGTCCTGGACTCATCGATCAACCTTGCCCCCCCCCCCACAACGCGCTCCGATATCAGTCCAAACGCTGACAATTTAATTGCCTTTTGCTTAAACTAACCTGACTCGAATGGATACGAGCGAAAAATCCTCCACTCTACGGGAGGTCGATGGTCGTCTTTTCAACGCTACAAGCGAGGTGAGCAAGTCTCGACCCGTAGATATATATAGGAGGAGCTGAGTTGAGAAAATTATGAGAAATAGAGATATATGCTACCCGGTAAGAGCCCTTGTGGCCCAGTGACGTGTCCTTAAGCTGAGGGGAAAGTCCTTCTGTGGATAGCCGATGATCTCGAGCACAGGAGACTCGACGGCCAACATCAAGCGGTGACCACGATGCTTGGAGGACTCTTTCCTGTTAGATCTGGAGCGGAGGAAATCCTTTCGCAGATTTCTGATGGATACAAACCGAGAGTGTTAGACATCGGGACCGGGTCTGGCGCCTGGGCAATTGAGGTTGCAATCAGATATCCAAATGTCGAGGTATTGGGGCTAGATTTAGCTCCGGTCAACCCTTCGTCGTAAGTCACAGAAGGTTTTATTTTACTATTAGAGCGGTAAAAGGCACTTATGCCTGTTCAGCACGCCTCCTTCAAATTGTCTTTTCGAGACGGGAGATGCTAGTGCTGGCCTACAGCGGTATGGCCGATTCGATGTGATCCAAGCCAGATCGGTGTTGCAAGGAATCCAAGATTACGCAGCGCTGTGTGCGGATGTTGCTCAAGTACTGAACCCTCGAGGGGTATTTATATCGCTCGAGGCAGATGCGGGACTTTATGACAAGAACAAGGTTAAGTATGGTCCTCAGAAGAAAGGCGATCCAGTACGTAAGTTCAATGAGAGAGGAATCGCAGGTACTAATGAGAGCCGCCTTTAGGATTTCAGCTGGTCTCACGAGCTGACGACGGCGTATAATGAAGCCACGAGTGTGAGCTGTCTTTTCTGAAACGCATCGAAAAACCAGCTAGAGTACCCAACGTTATTAGAAAAGAAACCCAGGGTTTTCCAATCTAACGAAGGTAGCGGAGATTCTAGGGAAGGAAGTCGGGGAGCCATGGGGCACCATCGAAGAAACTACCTTCTTCGTTCCTTTCGGTCCATACGAGAACGGGGATGGTGGGTAGCCTCCAATCTACAGTTGATTCGAATCATTATGACCTTGTTTTCAAATCAGAAAAAGAGCGGATTGCTGGTCGATTCATGCATCAATCGGTACTCAAGTTTCCTAAGACCCTGCAAGTTCTATTGCTCGCTTCCGGATACGATGCAGAATACGTCAACCGTTTAAGTGAGATGGCGCTGGATGAAATCAAGAACTGCAGCGTAATAAATTATGTGAAGGTGAGCACCATAGAATCGTGCTATCCCGTCTTCGTGGGCATAGCAAATGTTGGCAAGGCAGTTTGACACGTAAGAGTAATTCCATAGTGTATCGTTGTATGGGCCGTGAAAAAGAAGGGAGACTAGTGTGCTTTGAGCATGATTTCGAACAAGTTGTCAAAGCGTCCACACATAATGTCAACGGGGACTTGATGCCTGCTACTACTTTGCGCGACGCTAGTTTTCGAAGTCCTCCGCAACGAAGGAATAGGATGACAAAGCGTATTCACACCTTGTCTGATGTGAGAAACGTTTTGCTTGACGTATCGCGTAGTTCGGTGGTATACGTGGGGGAAACCTTTGCGGAGCTGTGAGATGGCTTCAACGAAGCATTTGGAGTGTCACGGTAGCGGCATTCCGTGCTTCTCCCTTAGGCATTACAGCCCAGAGGTGATCTGGCAGGATGAATATCATTTTAGTGAAGTGGGAGGTCACCATATGAAGCATCGAATGGAGTTGATGGGTGGCGCGCCCAATAATGAGCTCCCCTTATGAATTGACCCGTCGATCACTTCACGGGCAATTCCCCCTTAAGTCCGTCCAACCCTATTTGGTCCCATTATACCGTGGGAGCGCTGGCTTCAGGGAGGATACGTCAACCGGCTAACCGAAATGGCGCTGATGAGATCTGCAGAGAAGTAAATTTTGTTGAGGTGAGGACCAGAAAATGTTGTCCCCGTCCTGTCGGACGCCCATTGCTGGGAATGATTTCTGATACGTGGGCGCCATTTCACAGTGGATCGTTGTTTGGGCAGTGAAAGGAAATTAGGTTCGAGTGGATTTTAGCATAATTCGAATAGCCTGTCGCGGCGGCGTGTGATATAGTGTCTGCTGGTTTAGCCATTCTCAGCAGTATGACAAATCGCGGGTCTAAAATGAGACTCAACTGATAAGACTGTTCGGTGGTATACGTAAACGAAAGTCTGTGGCTGACGTCATCGTGAGGCCGGGCCGACACGAAGCGGCTACAATTGATTTACAGGGTTCCGCTCTTCTCAGCAAATCGAATCAGCCCTGGTCTGCCTCATATACAGAACGGGTATCACTGTAAGTAGTGAATTCGGAGCTTAGTATGGAGCTTGGAACGGGTTCGCGAACGGACGGCAACTACCGGTCGGATCAAACTCTGCGGACAATTGCCCCCTTAAACCTTTCCAACCCCGTCCCGACTTTCCCGGTCTCACTCTAGTCTGATCGAGCAGCCTTTCGGCAGGCTAGCTAGGCTGCTCAATGCCGTGCCTATAAATGCTTGAAGCACGCAACCACCACTGCCCCACTTCCCCAGTCTCTGGATTTGCAGATGGACAGCAGGATGGACGAAACAGCTGCCTTCAAACAACAAACTCCACCAAGCGAAAGCGATACGTCAGTGTTAAGGGACCTACATGGACGAAAACTGAACAATACCATCGATGTGGGCCTTACTGTATGATGCCTGTTTTATAATCTGACGGCTGCGCCGCCTTGCAGTCCTACCGGCTCCCTGGTAATTTCTCCCACTGAATAATCGATTGCTTCATCCCAGATCCCTTATGCCATTTTCGTACAGCTGATTTACCAGAGCATAATCGTCTCGACATCCAGCATGAAATGCTCAAGTCGGCCACCGGCGGTCTGTATCTCGCTCGGGAAGCCGTCCGGAGAGCACTCTCTCCACGGGCCGACGGCTCCATTCCAAGGGTCATCGACATCGGCACGGGATCTGGCAGGTGGGCGATAGATATGGCAAATGAGTTCCCTCATGCAGAAGTAGTCGGACTGGACATAGCGCCCGTAAACCCTTCGCTGTGCGTGATCACCAGAGCATTTTTACAGCGTCGAGACCCGGAAACCCTAATTTCGAAGAATTTGAATTTAGGGAAGTGCCGCCCAATTGCAGATTTATCTTAGGCGACTGCAACACCTTCCTGGATGACCCTTCTTATGAGAGTGCTTTCGATATGATCCAGGCCCGCTGCATCGTTTCCGGTGTTGTCGACTATCAGAAATTTATTCAACACATATGGAAGGCCCTTAAGCCCGGTGGAGTATTCTTCGCCATTGAAGGTCGTATGGGTTGCTTGGACGAGCGCCATCAGCCGCTCGGGGTTCAGGATGAAGGTGATCCAGTCAGTTCGCAGCCCAGTACGCGGAAAATAAATACGACATGCATTGACATGCTAATTCTAGGCATACAGTTGGCAGCATAAATTAGTCTCTCTCGCCTACGAGGCTATGGTGGTTAGATAGCTTTTCTACGCTAGCGGGAACGCTAGGGGAAGCCCACTGATCAATGATCGAATGTTCCAGGCTCGCAACAATCAAATTTCACTCCTAGACGATGTTCCGATATGGCTCAGGAATATGGGGGGTGCTTGGGAAGATGTCGGAGACCGACTAATCTTCACGCCCATTGGCCCGTGGAACAAGAGTGCGCTCACCGGTTCCATTTTGTAGCACCAAATAAGTGACCGCCGTCCTAATATAGCGTCACCTGACTTAGTCTTTCAAGGGGAAGCAATGCGGCAGAATTGTCTGAAATTTACCGAATCAGTGAAGCCGATGCTGCTGCTGCAAGGATATCCAGAGGAGTCGGTGCAGAAGTGGGCCCAGAATGCAAGGAAAGAGCTCGAGGAGGTCCCCTTCAAACATTGGGCAAGGGTAAGCCTCTATTAAGTATTCTGGGAAGCTCTACCTGCTGATAGGACTTCGATTTGTTAAAGTGGGGAAGCTTCTGGGCAGTGAAAACGAGAGGGGATTAAAGTAGCTCATTTGATAACTGTTGAAACCCCAATCCAAGGTTGAGTTGAAATACACTCGGGAGAGACGTTCATGCACCATCAAGGTAAAAATTACAGAGATGAATCGGGGCATAAAGAAAAAGAGGTTGCATGGAGAGCAGGGGTTATGAGCAAACGAAAAGAAGAAGAGGACCGAATTTGATGAGAGAGTTGAGATAGGGGTGTTGCGGAGGCGAGACCGAAGTCAGAAGTGAAAGGTCTGCTGGGAGTAATGTCGAGGAAACGAATCGGCGCTCGACACCTGACTCCTCCTAGTAGGATGGCGAGCTCGACGATTTTACGGACGATTTCTCCATAGATACGTTAACCCCACACCGAGGTTGCCGCGGTCTCATCCAGGCCCAGGTGGAAGGCAGGTTGTGGCAAGAGTGACTAGGCTGTTCAAACGCCGCGACCATAGATACTTGATACACATAAGACCGACCCACGAGTTCCTTGATTCCTCACACCAATATGGATGCAATAGTTGCCGTGACGCTGCAAATCCCCACGAGCGAAATTGACATGTTAATTCTAGGAGTATAGCTGGCACAATAAATGGATTTCCCTTGCTCGCGAGGCGATGGAGGTCAAATTGCTTATAGTTCACCGATTCGAACCTGTTACTAACCAATTTCTCAAATATTTCAGGCTCGCAACAATCAGATCATCTATCTAGATGATATTTCGACTTGGCTTGAGGATATGGGGGATGCATGGGAAGCCGTAGGCGACAAACCAATTTTTGTCGCGGTCGGTGCATGGGACACCAGTGCGTTCCCGTCCGGCATTTGCAGCATCCGACGACTGATCCTCTTCTAAATCTAGCGTCGCCAGAGTCGGTTTATCAAGGGGAAACAATGCGACAAAACAATCTGAAGTTTGTCGAATCATTCGACCGCTGCTGCCCTCAGGAGGACATCCAAATGAGTTGGTCCAGACTTGGTCCCAGAACGCAAGGCAAGAGGTGGAGGAGCTTCCGTGTTTAAGCATTGGGCCAAGGTAAGCCCCTATCAAGGATAATTCTTTGAGCTTTATTTGATGATGTGATCCCACCGTGGTTTCAACTGGGGAAACGTCTGAGCAGTGAAACAGAGATAGCCGACGAAATCTCGTTGCACCTGAGGATCAGGATGCCTTTATCGACCGTCGACCACCCACTTGCAACCCAACAGGAACCTTCCTCTTGCCTTCACAATGTTTTTAGCTTGGTATATGCATTACAAAATTGCGATACGATCACCCTGTCGGTTATTACGGTGAGAACGCTGCCCCTGATATTGGGTGTCTGAGAAATGTTCAGGGGTAACACGACTCCTTGAGAGACTCTCAGGCTTATCATAACGCTTCCTGAAACTAATCGAATCGAGCATACTACAGAGAAGGGGAGGTGTTCCTGACTGCCATTTACTCTTCCGAAACTTATCCTGGACGCATCTCGTCCTGGACTCATCGATCAACCTTGCCCGCTCCCCTGCCGACTACAACGCGCTCGGTACCAGTCAAAACAGTAATCATTTAGTTGGTTTTTGCTTATACTAATTTGACACAAATGGATACGAACGAAAAACCCTCGACTCTACGGGAGGTCGACGGCCGTCTTTTTAACGCTACAAGCGAGGTGAGCAAGTCCCGATCCGTTGATACATAGGAAGAAACGATGCTGAGATAATTTTGAGAAATAGAGCTATATGCTACCCGGTAAGTGCCCCTGTGACCCAGCGACGTGACCTTGAGCTGAGGAGAAAGTCCTTCTGTACTGTGGATAGCCGATGATCTCGAGCACAGGAGACTCGACGGCCAACATCAAGCGGTGACTACCATGTTAGGGGGACTCTTCCCTCGGGGAGCTGGAGTGGAGGGAATTCTTTCGCAGAGCTCCGATGGATACAAACCGAGAGTGTTAGACATTGGGACCGGGTCTGGTGCTTGGGCGATTGATGTTGCAATCAGATATCCAAATGTCGAGGTAGTGGGGCTGGATTTAGCTCCGGTCAACCCTTCGTCGTAGGTCAAAGATGATCTCCTTTCACTACTATAGCGGTAAGAGACACTTATGCCTGTTCAGCACCCCTCCTCCAAATTGTCTTTTCGAGACGGGAGACGCTAGTGCGGGCCTACAGCGGTATGGCCGATTCGATGTTATCCACGCCCGATCGGTGTTGCAAGGAATCAAAGATTACGCAGCGCTATGTGCGGATGTTGCTCAAGTACTGAACCGTCGGGGGGTATTCATATCACTTGAGGGAGATGCGGGACTGTATGACAAGAACAAGGTTAAGTATGGTCCTCAGAAGGAAGGCGATCCAGTACGTAAGTTCGATGAGAGAGGAATCACAGGTACTAACGAGAGCTCACTTTAGGATTTCAGCTGGTCTCACGAGTTGACGATGGCGTACATTGAAGCCACGAGTGTGAGCTGCCTTTCTCTGAAAGGATTGAAAAACCCAGGTAAAGTGCCTAATTTAATTAGAAAAGAAACCCAGGGTTCTCCAATCTGACCAAGGTAGCGGGGATCCTGGGGGCGGCCGCCGGGGACCCATGGGGTTCCATCGAAGGAACTACCTTCTTCCTTCCTTGCGGTCCATACGAGAGCGGAGACGGTGAGTGGCCTCCAATCCTCCAATCTACAGTTGATTCGAATCATTCTGACCTTGATTGCAACTCAGAAAAAGAGCGAGTTGCTGGTCGATTCATGCATCAGTCGGTACTCAAGGTTCCAAAGACCCTGCAAGTTCTATTGCTCGCTTCCGGATTAGATGCAGAATACGTCAACCGTTTGAGTGAGATGGCACTGGATGAAATCAAGAACTGCAGCGTAATAAATTATGTGAAGGTGAGCAGCATGGAATCTCGTTATCCCCGCACTCGTGGGGTATAGCCAATGTTGGCGAGGCCCTTTGACACATGAGAGTAATTCCATAGTGGATCGTTGTATGTGCAGTGAAAAAGGAGGTGTAATAGGGTGCTTTGAGCATAATTTCGAACAAGTTGTCAAGAAGTCACACATAATGTCAACAGGAGACTTGATCCCTGCTATTACTTTGGCCGCCGCTGGTTTTCGAAGTCCTCCGCAGCAAAAGACTAGGATGACAAAGCGTATTCACACCTTGCTTGATGTGAGAAACGTCGTTGCTTGACGTATCGCGTAGTTCGGTGGTATACGTAAGGGAAGCATCTGCGGGCCCGCGGAGCCGGAAGATGGCAACCCGGTTCAACGAAACATTTGCAGCGTCACGGTGGCGGCATCCCGTTTTCCGTTACGCATCACAGCCTAGAGATCATATGGCAGGATGAATATCATTGTAACGAACTGGGACGTCACCAGATGAACCATCGAATGGAGTTGATGGATGGCGCCTCCGATAATAAGCCCCTTCTATCAATTGACCTGTCAAAGACTTCACGGACAATTCCTCCTTATGTCCGTCCAACCCTATTTTTCCCTGGTCCTATCGGACGGCGCGAGCCAAGACTTTGCGGCTGGGGTTAGCAGGCCGTCCGAATGCCGTGGCTATAAATACTTGAGTGACGCACACAAGCGCGACCCACCGCTTCCCTGTTCCCAGATCTGCCCACTCAAGCATGGATGAAACAGCTGCCTTGACACAACAAACTCCACTAAGCGAAAGTCATACCTCAGTGCTGAGGGACCTGCACGGACGAAAACTGAACAACACGAATGACGTGAGCCTCACCCTGTCCAGCCCGCTATGATACCCTGACGGCTCCATAGTCTTACAGACTCCCTGGTAGGGTACCCCCTGCAGTGACTTAAACTCTCCGTCTCAGCTATCTTGTCCCTCGTACAGCTGACTTGGCAGAGCGTGATCGACTTGACCTCCAACACGAGATACTCAAGTCGGCCGCCGGCGGTCTCTATCTCGCTCGGGGCGCCGTACAGAGAGCACTCTCTCCCCGGGCCGACGGCTCTGCTCCGAGGATACTTGACCTCGGTACGGGGTCTGGCAAGTGGGCGGTAGATATGGCAAAAGAGTTCCCTCATGCAGAAGTAATTGGGCTAGATCTAGCACCCGTGCACCCTTCTGAGTGCGTCGCCATAGAAGTTTTTTTTTCAGCTTGAAGCCGCCGAAACTCGTTTCTAACGAACCGAATCGCTAGGGAACCACCGTCCAACTGTCGCTTTATATTAGGCGACTGCAACACCTGCTTGGATGACCCTTCTTACGAGGGTGCTTTTGATATGATACAGGCCCGTTGCATTGTTAATGGTGTTCTCAACTATTCCAGCTTCATTCGGCAAATATGGAAGGCGCTTAGGCCCGGCGGAGTATTCTTCACGATCGAGGGCCGTCTAACTTGCTATGACGAGCATCGTCAGGAGCTCGGGGTCCAAGATGAACGTGATCCGGTCAGTAACCAGCGTGTTATGCCGTCGAGGAGTGCAGCGCGCACTTAACTGTCGATTCTAGGAGTATAGCTGGCAACATAAACTAATTTCCATTGCCGGTGAAGCCATAATAGTGAGATTCTTCCTCACTAGCCCAAACCTCTCTTGGTCAGGCTTTCCGACCAGCAGTTCAATATTATAGGCTCGCAACGACCAGCTCAAGTATTTGGACGATGTTCCGACTTGGCTCAAGGACATGGGTGATGCATGGGAGGATTTTGGCAACCAAGCACTTTGGACACCCATAGGCGCATGGGACAAATGTGTGCTCTTTTCCATCCGAACCGTTCGATGACTGAACCCTTTCTCGGCCCAGCTTCACCTGAATTAGTTTTTCAAGGCAAATCAATGCTACAGAACTGCTTGAAATTCGGCGATTCTGTGCAGCCAATGCTACTTTTGCGAGGGCATCCCAAGGAGTCAGTGCAGATTTGGGTCCAGAACGCAAGAAAAGAGTTGGAGGAGCAATCACTTAAACAATGGTCGAAGGTAAATCTTCATCAACTTATTGCTGAACTGTACTTGCTGATACCATCTCATCGTTGTTTCAAAGTGGGGAGCTGTCTGGGCGGTGAAAAGACGAGATGATTAACGGAAGGCTGAGCACGGTCGATCCACGCCGAACACGCATCTCGACACTGCGCCCAATCCAATCGAAAAGAAGAGTAGACATAGCATAGTGGCCTATAATAACATAACTAAATGGGAAACATACAGACACTGTGACAAGCGTCGGGCCTAGGTTCCGGTTCCGCGAATGAAACACAAATGAGTTCGGCCAGCCGAAAATGGAAAACCGCCAGGGTTTGGTAGCCAGCTCTTTCAGTCAGTCGCATTGGCGACATCGTCATCCTCTTCCTCAGCGACTCCTCCGCGGCAATCGAAACTGGGACCAGTGACAGGTGAAGATGGGGTGACCGTTAAAACTGAGGAACGATGTTCAAGGAACGAGTTTCCCCGACGCGGAGTTTCGTTCGACGCGGCGGTTCCTGACTTGGTGGGGCGCGTTGTAGGGATAGCCGAAGACCGTTCCCATCCACTGGGTCCCGCCGTGGTCTCGTCATTAACAGCCGCTCCTTCGGTGGAGACCCTCTGCTCCCCCTTCCCTTTCTCTGCCGTTCGACCATTGAACGCCATACGCGGCCGAGTGCGGAAGGCAGCAGAAAGCGCAGCAGCCGGTGCAGAAGCGGTTCTCGACAAGATGTTTGAGGTGGTGGGCAAGGCCTCCTCGAGGTCAGCGGGAGCGGGGTCAATCGCGCGGCCTTTGCCTTTATCAACTCTGCCGCTTGGACCGGCCATAGCGTTCCCAAAAGTGTCATCTGATTCTTCGACGGGACTGAGAGGCGCTCTGGAGGGGTCGCGTTGGGCTTGGGAGGAAGGGAGGGGGTACGGCGCGAAGCGGTGGGAGGCTCGAGTCCTGGATGGAGAGGTCGCTAGCACGGCCTGGCGAAAACTGGATCGATCTGCGGGTGGTAGTCGCGGTTGATCGTGCACGAAGTTAATTCTCCCGGAATCGAGGCCTTCCCATCGAGTAATGACTACTCCGGTGTTGAGATTCCCGTCTACAACGCCGGAGGTCTCGGCGCGCAAACCCCCCGCCACTTCACGCTCGTCGACTTCGGTGGGAGTTTCTTCTTGAGAAGGTTGGATAAGGTGGCGGTAGTTTGCTGCTTCAAGCATCTCGTCTTCATCTTCATCGGAGACGGATTCCGCGGCTATAATGTCGATCTAGAGGGCACGTAAGGTGCATTAGATCGGATATTGAGTACACACAAGCAAATGCCCGGCATGATGACGTACGAGTCTCAAAGGGATCACGAAACGGATTTTTGGATGATTCTCGTAGAGGCTTGACATGGTCCAGAGAACCAGAATTTGCAGAACCGTAGGGTGGCGGTTGAAGTAAGGCAAAGGTGGACTTGTGTACCCGCCCCTCCACCCAGCCCCAAAGACACCGAAGCACCAATAATCGGCGGAAGTGATGGCAAACCAGCGGCAACTATGCGCCAGACATATGTCGTAGATCTAAGAGAAGAAAAGAAAAGGTAAGCGGATTTGACAGGAGCGGAAACAGCTGCAGTCACATACGAAGTACCACATTTTCTCTTTCCGCGTAAGTTGCGTAGCCTCCCGATCAGCTGCTAACGGTCCGGTAAGGGTAGGATCGAACCGATGGGGCTGGGATAAGATTATGGTTAGTACTCTGATAAGATGCAAGGACGTCTATTGCTATATACCATCGAGAAGTCGTGGAAGTCGTTCGGCGCGACTTTCCAGGGCGGGAAGGTAAAGACGACCAGATGAGGTTGATAAATGTTCTGAGCGGATATCTGGCGCTTCATAAGGTTGATTTCGCATTCTATGGTATCTTCACCAATCATTGGGTCCGTCTCGTCGGCCCGCATGCGAGTTCGGCGTATAGGAACGGCTACCCATCCATCGTAGGGAGCGATGAGTTGGAGCATCGCGCCGGCAGTATTGAGCACCATTTGGTCAATCCAGCGACCAACTTCTTGCATGTTCCTCGCCATTCGGCCGAACTGAGTAAGGGTATTGGGGTTACCGCGCGGATGGTTCTTGCCAGGGAGAGCCAAAGCGTCGAGTGCCGAGGCATCAGGCTCGGGTATCTCCTCAGTAGGAATAGGGTCTGTCAAAAAGATAAATCGGACAAATGTTAGCAAATCGAGTTGAAGAAACGGAGCAAACGAATGGGACGAACATTTCTGTGCTCGGTCGGAAATTAGGTCGCGATGGATTTGTTGGATCTCGATGAGTGCCCGAGGAACCTTGGTATCAATCCAGAAGTCACCGCGAGGCGGTTCGCCCGCTGTGAGGTGCATTTCTCGAGCCATTTTGGGAGGAATCGCCGACGCGGCGTAGGCATAGAGGTTGACGGCTGGCGTCGCTGCTTCTTCGGGATTGCTGTTACTGACGGACATGATGGAGGTTGGTTTCGTCGAGAAATGATTTGGATCAGAATGATTGGGGAGACGGGTTGGATTGATATTTGATAGCTCTCGAGGGTGTGAAGTTGGTCTGTTGGTAAGGGGGGTTGCGTCTACCTCAGAACACCCTAAATACTCGCGTTGGATAGCTGAGTGAACTGGCCATTTTGTTCCTTGAGAAAGAAGACAATTCTGCTTGTTATATGTCTAGTAACGAGTTTTGGCCTGGGAGTGAACAAAAGGCGGTCGAAATTTGTCTCGAGTCGCGCAGGTGGGAGGAGTGGACAAAGGTTGGACCAGTGCGTGTGATCTCATGGAACAAGACCGTCGTCAAACGGGACCCGCCATGAAAAAGAGAAATCACGTAATTTTCGCTCAAGGATGGAATGTGGTAGGGGTAGACATCCCATCCCACAATAGGCGGGGCGAACCTGTAAGCAGCGGCGACTCGTTCATCTACCCAGCTCCGACACACATAGAAAACACCCACTTTGTTGAGTATGAGAGGGCTTAAACTCTCTGTTTTGTTTCTTCGGGATCATGTCATGAGATAGAGAATGCATATGAACCAGTTCTCTATAAGAAACCGCTCTAACGGGTGGTGGCACGGGTCGATTGTTTGTTGGAGGATCACGTGCTTGGTCGGAGGCAACGGGCTTAGCCGGGGTTGCTTGGTGGCCACCCCTTTTGCGTCGTTCGGAACATCACCTCTGCTTCACCTCCATGAGCGAACTCGAGAATTCCGTCACCAAGCATTTCGCTCCATTACCGAAACCCGTAAGGCATGTGACTGTGCCTCGCTTCCTCACCCGACGAGTTCAGCCGGTCTTGGTCAAATCGGTGGACGAGCACAGAAGGCAGATAGGGGTAGAGCGGAGTTCGTTTGGGAATCGGCCGCATTACCTGCAGGACGCGAAACAAGAGATGCCGTTACCCCCAGATAGAAGCGCAGGCCTCATGTTTATACTTCCACACTGAGGGTCCCCTCCTGCTAGTCAGTGAGTGGAAAACTAAACCCAAAGATATGGCAGTCGTTCAAGCAAACTCGTTCACTTGATCCTAGCACCACCATTGTCAAGCCAGGGAGGCCGACAAGATCTAACAACAGCGTTCAAGATGACCCAACAGCCGGCCGTAGAGACCGAGGGATCACCTCCTGCGGACCTCAATGATTCTTCCCCCAAAGCGGTTCTACGCGAAGTACATGGTGTACTCGTGAATGGTCTGAGTGATGTAAGACCCACTTCAGTCCAGTAATCGCGAGGGTTACTCATGGGTCGGCTCAACCTTGGACCGCGCAGTCCTACCTGTTCAAAGGTACGGAGTATCAGACCTAGGACCTCCCTCTAAATCTCGCTGACACACATATCCAGTGGACGCTGCAGAGCTTTCGAGGCTCGACGTACATCACTCCATGTTCTCTGCCGGTCTTGATGGCCTCTTCCCAACCCCGGCACGAGGGGACATACAACACGCTTTACGAACTAGCGACGACTGTGTCAAACCTGCTGTTCTCGATATCGGAACCGGTTCGGGAGCGTGGTGTATCGAGATGGCTAAGGCATTCCCGGACACGCATGTTGTTGGGATGGACTTGGTACCCGTCAAAGCGAGCTCGTAAGTAACCTCATTCAATGAAATAATACCCTGTAAGGAATAAATCCTGCATCTAATTAGCGTTCCTCCGCCAAATTGCCATTTCGAGACGGGCAACGCTGATACTGATCTCGCAAGAATGTACGCGGCCCAATCGTTCGACCTCGTACACGCACGAACCATGATGCTAGGTGTCAAAGATTTTTCTTCTTTCTTCCAGAATGTGTGGAGGATGCTACGTCCTGGAGGAGTCTTTGTCGCTATGGACGGGCGATTTACTACGTGGGATGAAGAAAGGCAGGAGATAGAGCCCAAGGAAGAAGGTCAGCCGGTACGTCAGCATGTTTTGCGCTAAGATTCAATTAGATAAGATGCAGGAACCTCGATCTAACCACCGGAATTGAACTAGGGATTCAGCTGGTTCCGAAAGATGATATACCATATGCGCAAGGTGGCCGACGTAAGCACCCTTTACTGCTTCTCATCCCCAGCTGCCGCGCTCAACATCAACCCTCAGACTCGTAATCCGAATATGCATTTAATGGATCGTATCACTGATTGTGTACGAGATATGGGCGACGACGTTTGGGAAAAAGTTGACCGCTTCGACCTCTACCTTCCCGTTGGACACTTTGATTCTCCGACCAGTACGCAACGGTTCCAACCTCATTTTGCGGGCCTCCTCTAATAAGCCTCGTTTTGCCAGTATCCCCTGGCCAGCAACTCGGAGGAAAGCTCTTCGCTCAGAGTTTATCAATGCTTCCGGATACCATCCGACCCATGCTGCTTAGCAGCGGTCTGAAGCCTGAAGAGGTGGATCGACTCGCCGCAGAGCTCAGGGCGGAATTGAAAGAGCCCAAAGTCAAGCAGTTTTCCCTGGTGAGCCACCTAAACCCAGCACCGTTTCACATTTGTACCCGCCACTCATTCGCAATTACTTTCAGTTTATATATACATGGGCTGTCAAGAAATGAAGATGTCCCTCCGTTTGCTCGTTGTGTTGATGGTGTTGACGCACCGTGATTCAGTAGATGCAATCTATGTCCCTGCGCTGTCACGATTCGGCTCGTTTTAACGAATGACCTGGCTTCAAGGTTGAAAACTGGCTTTCTTTTTCCGCGGTTCAAGCGCCATCATATGTGATTGCATGTTACTACTGTGCGTACGATTCCAATTCTGCGCCGTCGTGGAAGGTTCGCAGCGCTTCTTCGCCCATTTGCTTTACAGCATGAAAATCGGGCATCCGAGCCAGAATTAAGCGTCCACGGTCCCCAGAGCCTTGTCGAGATAGAAGCGCAGTGCTTCTATGCCTTCATGGACCCCGTGTTTCCGTTTCCACACTGAGGGTCCGCTCTTGATCGTGATCAGCTTCACGTAAGTGGGTAACTAAGCCCAGATATATGGTGGCCGTTGAGGCGGATTCCTTCCTTGACAACCCCATCCTAGTCCCATCACTGGCAGATCAACCACGCCGGCAAGAACCGACAACAGCGTTCACAGATGAACCCACAGCGAGCACTGGAGACCGATATATCACCTCCCGCAGGCCTCAATAATTCTTCTCCCAAAGCGATTCTACGCGAGTTATATGGTGTTCCCGTGAATGGCCTGAGTGATGTAAGACCCACCCTAATCTGGTGAAGGCGAGGTAGCTCATCTTCCGGGTAATTTTGTCCCCTATAGTCCTACTTATACAAAGGTGCAGAGTATGACACCCAACATCTCCGTCTAAATATCTCTAACACAAGTATCCAGTGGACGCTGCGGAGTTTTCGAGGCTTGATCTGCATAACGCCATGTTCACTGCAGGTCTTGGCGGTCCGTTCCCAGCACCAGCTCGGGAGGACATACAACACGCTTTAAGGACTCTCAACGATCACCCAAGGCCGACTGTTCTAGATATTGGAACTGGCTCTGGAGCTTGGTGCGTCGACATGGCGAGGGCGTTCCCGAACGCGGATGTTGTTGGGATGGATTTGGTTCCTGTTAAAGCGAGCTCGTAAGTAACGCCGTCCAAAAACCAAACTGGAGTAGAGCCACATTATGACTGAAACATACTTGATGTACTTAGCGTTCCTCCGCCAAATTGCCGTTTCGAGGTAGGAAACGCCAACACCGATCTCGCCGAAATGTACACCGCAGAATCGTTCGACCTCGTACACGTGCGAAGCGTGTTGCAAGGCATCAAAGATTTTGATTCTTTCTTTAGGAACGTATGGAGAATGCTACGTCCTGGTGGTATCCTTCTCGTTATGGACTTGCGACTCAGTACGTGGGATGAGGAAGGGCGAGAGCTAGAGTACAAGGAACAAGGTCAACCGGTGCGTTGGCATATGTTGCGCTCAAATCCAATCAGAACGAATTGAAGGACCCAGTTCTAAGCATTAAAGTTTGAACCTAGGGATTCAACTGGTTCCGTAAGATGCTGTACCACCTGCTGGAGGCAGCCAAAGTAAGCATCCGCTCCTGCTTCTCAGCCCCAGCTGGCACGCTGAACATCGTAACGCAGGCCCGTAACCCGAGTATCCATTTATCTCATCGTATCACTGAATGCCTACAAGAGATGGGTGACGACATTTGGGAAAAAGTCGACCGCTTCGATCTCTATCTCCCAGTTGGGAACTTTGATTCTCCAACCAGTGAGCAACAGTTCCACATCATTTTGAGGAATCACTTAAACAGTCCCCGCTTTGCCAGTGTCTCCTAACCAGAGAGTTGGAGGAAAGCTCTTCACTGAGAATATGTCGAGATACCCGGACAGTGTTCGACCGATGCTGCTTAACAGTGGCCTCACACCCGAAGAGATGGACCGACTCACCTCAGAACTCAGGGCAGAACTGAAAGAGCCGAAAGTCGAGCAATTTTCTCAAGTGAGCCACCTCAACCCTGTGTCTCAGATTTCGTAGAGTTCACTCACCCCAACCGCTTCCAGTTTATATATACATGGGCTATTAAGAAGTAGACAGGTCATTTCGTTTGCTCTATGTCCTGGTGCTGTGAGCATGCAATATTTCAATAGAGGTAATTATGTTCCTCCAGTGATCGCGATACAAGCAGCTCTATAAACGAATAGTTCGCCTTCACGCTTAAAGCTGACGCTTTCGTTCCGCGGTGCAAAGGTTCGATTTTTAACTTGTTGCTAACGTGACTTCAGAAACAAAATATTATAGCTAGCGATGGCCCAGAATGGCCCTTGGGCTATCGGGTGTGAAAGACATTGCGCGGTGGCGATCCGTTTATCTCATTGGAGCCTTGGGGACGAGGCGAGCTAACAAGCTCTGCTTCACACCCATAAACGCAGCAAATCAAGGCTGGTGTTATCAAAATTTATGTCACTCGATCGACCGAAAATCATGGAGCGTGTTGTCTTCCCTCCGCACTCGGCACTTTCGGCCGGTCCTTGTCAAAATTCGGGGATAACACGAGCGCGAAGGAGGCTGATTGGGGTAGAGTAGACCCTAATCTGGGAGCTTTTGCGATACTTGAAATTAGCCCACGAACCAGATATCCAGAGATAGGAGAGGCTTCTATGCCATCATGGGCCTCGTGTACGTAGTTCCACAGTAAGGGTCCGCTCGTACTTGTCATCAATTTCATGTAATTGGTTTACCAGACTAAATAAATGGCGATCTTGAACATGACAGTTCTTGATTGACAATCCATCTCCAGGCCAAGGCAAACCGCCCCGACAAGACCTATCAACAGCGTTCACAATGAACACGGAACAAGCAATCGGAAGCGAGGTATCGCCCACCACGGGCTCAAATGATTCCTTGAAAACTGCGGTTCTGCGGGAGTTAAATGGTCTCCCCGTGAACGGGCTAAGCGACGTGAGATCTTTCACATTCCAATCTCAAGTCGAAGAGTAACTTATATGTAAACTAAATATTCAGTCCTACATATTCAAAGGTAAAAGTTATGGTGCCAAATCTCCTTATCTAAGTCTCTCTGACAGACATATCGAGTGGACGCGGCGGAGTTCTCAAGGCTTGACCTGCATCACGCCATGTTCACTGCCAGCCTTGATGGCCTATTCCCAGCCCCAGCGCGAGAAGACATCCAACGCGCTCTAAGAATTCACGACAGCCACCCCAAGCCGTCGATTCTTGATATCGGAACTGGATCCGGAGCTTGGTGTATCGACATGGCTAAAGAGTTCCCGGATGCAGATGTCGTGGGGATGGACTTGGTTCCTGTTAAAGCGAGCTCGTAAGTAACATCATCTCATAAAATAACAGAAGGAGGCCGTCTAACTGCTCGTTTACTTCATCTACCTAGCGTTCCTCCATCAAATTGCCATTTTGAGGTAGGAAACGCCGACACAGATCTCGCAACAACGTACGCCGCAGAATCGTTCGACCTCATCCACGCACGAAGTATGATGCAAGGCGTCAAAGATTTTCCTTCCTTCTTCCAAAATGTGCGGAGGATGCTACGCTCAGGTGGGGTCCTTCTCATTATGGAGGGGCGACTTACTACGTGGGATGAGGACCACCGGGAGATAGAGTGCAAAGAAGAAGGTCAGCCGGTACGTCCCCATGGTTTGGCGCCCAAACCCAATTATAAAGAATTCAAGAACTCCGGTCTAAGCATCAGACTCTGAACTTAGGGATTTAGCTGGTTCCGTAAGATGATTTACCATATGTACGAAACCCTAAGGGTGAGCATCTCCTACAGCTTCTTAACCCTGGCTGCCATATAGAAACTCAAATATAGACGAAGAACCCCAATATGCGTTTAATGTATCGAGTTACTGATTGCGT
The DNA here is from genome assembly GCA_019633465.1 of Tulasnella sp. 417. Taxonomy (NCBI): domain Eukaryota; kingdom Fungi; phylum Basidiomycota; class Agaricomycetes; order Cantharellales; family Tulasnellaceae; genus Tulasnella; species Tulasnella sp. 417. The sequence continues at coordinate 29,183 of WSTY01000067.1, forward strand.
ACGAGGGATGGGCGACGATGTTTGGGAAAGGGTCGATCGCTTCGATCTTTACATCCCCATTGGAGATTTTGATTCTCCGACCAGTAAGCAACCGTTCTGCCTTATTAGAGGAACGACTATAAGCGCTCTTTCTCCAGTGTCTCCCAGCCAACGACTCGGAGGAAAGTTTTTCGCTCAGAATATATCGATGCTTCCGGAGAGCCTTCGCCCCATGCTGCTTAGCAGTAGCCTGACGCCGGGAGAGGTGGATCGACTCGCTTTAGAGCTCAAAAACGAACTGAAAGAGCCCAAAATCAAGCAGTTTTTCCAAGTGAGCTACCTCAACCCAGTACCCTGAACCTCATACTCGTCACTCACGCGAATGGTTTCCAGTTTATATTCACATGGGCCGTTAAGAAGTGACGATGTCACGCCGCTTGCTATCTGCTGGTGGTGTGAATATTCAATGATCGGATAGACGCACCGTGTATACATGCAGTGACCACCACACCGGGAGCTCCAGTGAAAGGCTCACCCCTAAGCTTCAATACCAGTTCAATTCGCTCGTAATCATTTAGAAATCTAGAAGTATGTTTTACGACTTGAAAAACAAACATCGTGCCTAGCGATGCCCTGAAATGGCCCTTGGGCGATATAAATCGTCGATTGCTTTGATCTCTTCTCCCGTCAACTTAACCTGGATGCCATCTAGAATACAATTAGGAGCGGTCCCAGTTAAATTCACGCTCAGCAGATGGTACAAGAGAAGTGAAGACCCACCAACGAGCTCCTTTAGCTTCTCGATCGATGTAGTGCCAACAATTGGGGCAGAAACGAACGGCTTAGAGAGGGACCAGGCAAGGGCGACCTTAGCCATACTAATCCCCCGTTTCTCCGCAATCTCAGCTACTCTATGATATTATTCCCCTCAGTTAGTGTCGAAATAAGGGCTACAAAGGGGCACTCTTACTTCGCGTTGATGTCGAGAACGAAAGTCTCTGCTTGCGCCTCCGCGTTCTTTCTCTTCAAAATCCTGGATTTTTAATGGGCCCGTCAACGTTTGGGCAGACATTTATGGCTTAGCTATTTGACTTACATGTCTTTCTGGCCTCGTGAACTCTCTTCACTGACTCTTCGTGTCAAGAAGCCATGGGCAAGAGGACCCCAGGGAATCATCCCCACACCCAGATCCTGGAGCAACGGAGCCATTTCGCGCTCCTCTTCTCGATAAACGGCGTTGTGTGTATTTTGCATAGAAATGAACTGCGTGAGACTGTGTTCGCGAGCGTAGTTCTGCATCTTATGGACTGGGGTAGAATGTTAGCGCGGGACCTTTCGATTTGAATAGGCGAGAAATGAGACGGACACTGCCAGGCGTAACATGAGGACATCCCAATGTATCGGACATATCCCGCCTTGACCACATCGTGTAATGCCTGCATTGTCTCTTCAATGGGTGTATTGTAATCGAATCGATGGCCTTCACAAGAACCAGGGGTTAGAAAGGGAGAGAACGGTCGGCCGCCAAGGACATACATTGTAATAGGTCAATGTAATCAAGCTGAAGACGCTCCAAAGAATGCTTGACGCTGTCGAAGATGTGCTAAACGAGGATGGGTAGCGGCGGAGTTAGCTACAGATCTGGCCCGCCGAGAGACTCAAGCAAAACTGCGAACCTTCCTGCTCAGTCCTTGTTGATTTGTATAGCGGTTTTGTTCCAGCTGTTCCTGCGAAGCCGCAGCAAGGTTGTCCGACATAGAGCGTGAAACGGTACCCCACACTTTCGTCATAACGACGATCTCATCTCGTGGGAGGCTGTACTGCTTGATGGCTTTGCCCAAAATAACCTCAGAAAGCCCGTTAGAGTACATATTAGCCGTATCAAAGGCGTTGATGCCCATGTCATAAGCAGCCTTTATGTGCTTGAGACCTGTAGGCAACAACTATTAGGAAAAACGAGCCCCAAGCGGGAGTAGCAGAGCGTACCCTCTTCTTCACCCAGAACCCAACCAGCCCATTCTGGCGAGCCATAACTCATACATCCTCTGAAACCCCCGACCGTTAGGATTTTCTTGCCCAAAGACAGCAGGACGATGGAGCCACGCACAAGATCAGCCGAGATACCTTGAGTCCCGACTTGCCCAGACGCACATAAGGAATATTGGATGTTGGAAGTTCAGTAGAAGACATCTTTGTTTTGAGCAGGGAGTATGAGGAGCAACAATGTAAACAGTCGTTTCCCTTCGCGACTTGTGAGCATTAAAAGCAGAAGGTGGGGTGTGCGGAAACATTCATGCATTGACGTCAAGGGGTCAACAGATGCAGAACCTCCACCGGGAACCAAGGATATCGCATCAAGGGAGCCAATGATATCGTGTTGTTTGTTGTTCGCCAGAGTCAGCCTCCACTCTGGGTGCGACGAAAATGGAAACTGAGGGATCACGTGCAGGTCTCGGGCCGTTTGCGTAAGCCCGAGGGACGCCGCAAGATGTGATCTCGTCATCCCAGGCACACGGGCCCCGAACTTTTCTATTCGATGCAGACAGATGAAACAGTGCGAAATGTTCGAGGCCGTGGCAGAGGACACTGAACATCTCAATCAGGAGCAGTCAAGTGCAATAGAAAAGCGCCCTGTCGATTGGTACCCATCGATTCTTTCGAATCCTCTCGCTCCGAATCGCTGAGCCGCCCAAGAAATGAGACAACTCTGGTGGATAGGTTGGCCTTCCAATGGTGCAGCTTGCCCTGATGTAAAAGAGGCAGCTCACAGGGAAAGTGTACAATGAAAGAAACCAGTCGAATGTCAATAATGATGGTATCAACCGAGTCGCATTTTATCGGCGGAGGAGGAGCGATTGCCGGGTCAAGAGGACCTGGGGCCACCCCACATCTGGACTTTCTTCAGGCAGCAGCGACAGGCTCGAACAGCTTTCTTCACCAAAGCTCAAGGGATGTGGAACAGTTTTGATCTGCCTGTGAAACATACCCGAGACGCTGGGCTCGCAAGTGGTCCAGGCCGTTACACGATATAATTACAGTAAAGGTGGGCATGATTGCTACCAGAACGGCCAACCCCAACCGCGGTAAGCAAGATCGTCCACGACACTCAGGGTACCTTAAACCAGAGCATTGAAGAGCTACAAGCAAATACAGGATACTTATTCCTGAGCACATCCGCCCTTTGTCCGCTTACCGGGCTACGGTGAACCATTGCCAACACCACTATCCGTGGCCGCATATTGCTTACCACCTGCAAGGCTTCCTACCCCGTGGACTATAGACTCTCGCGCAATCACGGGAAGTATGGTCACGCGTCAACGCGCCCGGACTCGATGCTTGGCATGTCCCTTTGGCACCGCTGGAAGTCTGGCGACCAAGCGGAGTCCTCGATTACGAATCCATCCACAACGACGCCACGAACTCAAGAACGCTGTGGTGCATTTGCTTTTGCTCAGTACCGAAAACGCCTCAGGCAAGTGATCAGCCGGCACTTTCAGCGGTCCTTGTCAGGATTGGTGGAAGGTCCTTCAAAGACAGTATACTTACCGTAGGAGAGCAGTACCCGACCTTCGGGCCTTCGCGCAACCTGAACTAGGACGCTAACCGAATGCGCCGTCGACTCAGAGATAGAAGCGCATTAGCTTCTTCTGTCATGATGACCTCGTGTTCGTAGTTCCACAGTGAGGGTCTACCCTTACTAGTCATAAACTATCACGTGAGTAATAACTCCAACTCAGTGATTGCTAATGGAAGTTCCTTCCTTGACAACGCATCCCCGCCCTTCGACAAGACCTTGTCTACCACAACCCTCACAGATGAACCCACAGTCAGCAGCCGAGGTACTACCCCTCACGGGACTGGATAAGCATCCGACCAAAGGGGCCCTTCGAGAGTTACACGGTCTACCTGTGAATGGACTGAGTGATGTGAGACGGCAGATTCCAATCGACGGGGGCAAAAGAGTAACTAATCTGGCGGTTGAATATGGTATACGTAGTCCTACTTATTCAAAGGTATGCGCCTTTGTGACTAGAATCTCTGTCTAAACTCTAACATATGCATGCAGTGGACGCTGCGGAGTTCTCAAGGCTTGACCTGCATCACTCCGCGTTCTACGAAGCACTTGGCGACCTGTTTCCGGCTTCAGCGCGAAAGGACGTAGAAAGGGCTTTAATAATCCACAGTGACTACCCTAAACCGGCTGTTCTCGACATCGGGACCGGCTCTGGAGCGTGGTCTATCGACATGGCTAAAGAGTGGCCGGATGCAGATGTTGTCGGGATGGACTTGGTTCCTGTTCAAGCGAGCTCGTAAGTAATGCTATCCAATGGAATGATCTGATGATAATATAACGATTCAAATATGCGACCTCTTCAGCATCCTTCCATCAAATTGTCGTTTCGAGGTAGGAAACGCCGACACCGATCTCGCACAGATGTACGACGCGGAATCCTTCAATTTCATACATGCGCGAAGTATGATGCAAGGGATCAAAGATTTTCCTTCTTTCTTTCAGAATGTGTGGAGGATGCTCCGCCCTGATGGGGTCTTTATCGTTATGGATGGACCACTTACGACTTGGGATGAGGCAAGACAGGAAATAACGTATAAGGAGGAAGGCCAGCCAGTAAGTTGGCGTCGCATTTGATACTAGGAGCCGACGCAAATAACTAGAGTCGTTCTACCTGGATTCGAAATTTAAATCTAGGGATTCAGCTGGTTCCGCAAAACCCTTCATCACATGCGTGAGGTACTCAAAGTAAGCACCACTCGTTGCTTCCGACCTCTGGCGCTGACGTTGAAAAACCGCAATCCAGACTCGCAATCCAAATGTACATTCACTGGATCGTATTACCGACTACGTACAAGGTGTGAGCGATGGTAGCTGGAAGATGGTCGACGCCTTCACTCTTTACATGCCCATTGGAAATTTTGATTCTCCGGCCAGTAAGCACCTCTTTCCCTCTCGTTGCTAAGAGAACGCCAACATTTTACCCGCTTCCCCAGTGTCTCCCGCCGAGCGACTTGGTGGAAGGCTCTTCACTGAGGATATGTCGAGGGTCCCGGATAGTACTCGACCGATATTGCTTAGCAGTGGCCTGACGCCTGAAGAGGTGGATCGACTCGCATCTGAGCTCAAGATAGAATTAGAAAATCCCAAGGTCAAGCAGTTTGCCCGAGTAAGCTACTTCTACTCTTTACCGGTAAACCGTAGTCACGACTCAGTTCTAACGGTTCTAGCTTATATATACCTGGGCTGTTAAGTAGCGAGGGGAACGCTCCGCTCGCTCGATTCAGAGCCTAGCAAATATTTTTAAAAGAATCACAGCGATACATTCATAACATTCACTCCGGTTGTTGGGTCCACAGAGAGCAGCGGACTGAGACGCCTCTTCAGTGCTTCGATCGCACTAATATGTCTTATCTTGCGGTTAAGCCTCGTGGCCAATTTCTCCGATGGGATGTCAGCTCTGCCCCCCACTAGGTTTCAGAAATCCTTGTTGGAAATCACCCTACTTCCAATAAAGCGAAGGCCCGATTGACGCACACGAGGATCTGAAATTGAGGCTGATCTTATGCGCATGCTATCGAGTAAGACTATGCATTGCTCGAGTGGTGGGCAAGAGCTTGGCGTCTATTATAACCTATTAATAACGCGATTTTCCCTGTGAATTTTCCCTGTGAACAGGTATTCCCCGTTGCGGACGTTAAATCGAGACATGTGGTAAGCGACACGTCTTCAAAATATATCTGTATCCTAGGTATACTATATAAAGTCGCTAGCTAGCGCTCGTGGGTCCGATTTCTGTTTGTGGGCGGTTTCCGTGTTTGGCGGGGCTTTATGGTTGGGTATAGCTAGCATATAAACAAATATGTAGCATCACTTCAATTGGCATGAACTTTTTATCAAATTCTAATCTGGAGTACACTTTACAGCTTCCAAAATCGTGGCGTGCAGCCGGTGCGACGAATTTCTCGTCCTCGAAGGGGGGAAATGACGCGTGTTTGTTTGGACAAGCTTTTGGCAACCAGCTGCACATTCCGGGGATGAATATGCCGGTGCGATTGGAAGGAGCGGGTTTTGAAAAGACGCAAGTCTTCTCAGTCAAAGTAAATGCCGGGGATGAATATGCCGCTTCGATCGGAAGGAGCGGGTTTTGAAAAGACGCAACTCTTCGCAAAGTGGAATCGCCAGAGATTACCCCGAAAGAGTGCGCGTTTGACCTCCAGCTTGATGATGTACTTAATACCTTGCCTCTAATCTTACTCCACAGTACCATATATCCTCCCCTCTCAGGTGAGACGTCAGGAACTGCTCCAGGCGTCGCTGAACCAGGTTTACTAATGGGGAACTACAGATCCGTGAAACCGATGTCCGAGCCTACGCATGCTTCACCAAGACTGCCGGAGCAAGGAGGTGCTGTCCCAGCAGGCAGTGATCCAGAGAATTCACTGTCCTCTCAAGAGCCTGAACAAGCCCCTCTCCATCAGACCCATGGGCAGTCAATGAAATCTTCAACAGAAATGAGCGGGGACCTCAGCTCAGAGGAGAACCCGAATGCCACATCAGCTACGACGAACTCTACGCCCCTTCGCCAACTTTATGGCCAGGCAGTAAACTCCCTAACTGATGTGAGCGCTCGGTGACCTCCGCGTCTAGCTTCACCCGAAGAAATCTCATGATTACTATGGGGGCAGATGTATCTCTTTGCAGGTGAGCTCCAAATTCCGCACTGGAATCTATTTCCTTACTTATCTGCCCAAAGCTGACGCGGCCGAACATACTCGGCTCAATGCACAACACGGGGCGATAACCTTAACTCTCGGAGGCCTCTTTCCGAGCGAAGCGCAGGGTGTCATTCAGGCATCTCTGCAATCATCGGATCAAAGGTTGAAGCCCGCTGTTCTTGATATCGGAACAGGTTCTGGAGCTTGGGCTATCGACATAGCCAAGCAAATACCCGAAGCGGATGTTATTGGCTGTGACCTCGTCCCAGTGAACCCAGGCTCGTAAGCTAAATCCACCTTTGGACATTCTACCTGGGTGACAATATATTCGCCCCGAAAGAGAATCTCCATCCAATTGCCGCTTCGAGTTATGCGATGTGAACGTGAACCTAGAACGCTATCCATCCAACGCTTTCAATATTGTGCATGCACGATATGTTCTTCAAGGTATCAAGGATTATCCTTCGTTCTTCAAACAAGTGGCTCGATTGCTGCGACCAGGGGGAGTTTTCGTCTCCATCGAACCGGCTTGTGCTGGGTTCGACGCGCAGAAGAACCGTATAACTGCAAAGAACCCGGAAGATCCTGTAAGCCAGCTTTCATTTGGAGAATTTTGACAATCATTAAATCGATGGCAGGGCTTTACCTGGTTCCACAGGCTAGCAACTTTTTATGGAGAGGCGACATTGGTACTTCCAAATCCTTATCGCTCCCTCCGTTCACTTCTAATATTTGAGATTATAAATCGTACGATGTAGGCGGGTAATCCGAGTCTCGCCTCGGTGGAACGGATTGGTGGGGTCCTCCGAGACCTTGGTGATACTTGGTGTGCCGTCTCGAACACCTCCGCTTTCGTCCCTGTGGGAGCGTGGTCCACGAATCGTGGGTTTTCTGGCCTGTTTTCTGATGATGGCGATAGTATGTTTGACACTCCTTCTCGCGGGCTTATGTTTAGCGGTCGAGCAGCGTGCGGGCCGACTCATGGGCCAGAGTATGCTTGGTGCATCAGTGTCGACTCGACCACTCTTTCTGAGTCGTGGTATCTCCATCGAGGATGTCGAACGACTCCAGGAAGGCCTTAGGACTGAGCTGGCAGAATGTCGTGTTCAGCAATACATGGGGGTGAGTCCGTAGGACATCCCAAATTGCACTACCACTAAGCTGGGCGAACCCTTCCGGTAGATTTGCTGCGCTTGGGCCGTCAAACCAAAAGCCGATTAACTAGTACTGTCGCAGAGAGTGGATTTGCCAATCGTGGTTGCGGAAAACTGAAATGCATAATTTGGATGGACGAGCAACGCTACAATAACATGTGTTTCTCAATGATCGAATTTTGACTGTCGCTTCTTGTGACTCGCCTGAGAGGGAATGCCAAAGGCCGTTCAGCGATCGGTGCATGAATGAGAAAAAACATTCCACCACATCAATAATCTTGAATGACACCATTTTCTCCCGGCTTTCTCAACGTTCTCATAGTGGGTGATGATCATCAATTGGAAACTTGCTGCTCGTTTCGTTCATTGATGATCCTTCAAGGTTGGAGGGTGCCAGATGCGGTAAAACGCGGAATGCGGGGTCGTGTTACTCACTCGGCCAGACTAGCGACGAGGGCCTCGATATTCTCTACGTCCAGCACGTGTGTTGGTTCGTCCAAAGCTGTGAATCCTAGAATTTGTTGGCTAGTAAGCACGCACACTCACCCAAAATGCCACAATCTTGAGCGAACGAATCCGAGAGAGCAAGACGGATAATGATGGACGCCAGCATCTTCTGACCAGCGCTGCATCGTCCTCGCATGTCCCCCTCGACTTGGTCTTTCGTCATGACCACCTATTACGAAACCAAAACTTGGGTCCGCTCGTCTTGTGTAGACTCTTGTGTCCATAAACGTTCGACGTACACGGTACCTGTAAGAGTTTCTTGTCCCACCTCCATCACCTTCCGAGCGAATCATAAAGCCGTCGATATCGGTTCCCTGGTACGTCTTGTTCCAGAGATGCCGCATGATGTCATTGACCTCCTCCATTTTCAGCGTATGATACTTCATGATGGCCCTTCAAATACCCGGGGTCACTTTCTTAACACCGGTCGCGCTACAAAGTCAGGGGCTCGCCAGGCTTCTACATTTCCTGATAGTGGGCTGAGCTTAACACAACGCATGGCATCATGGTTACTAGCTCAAGCCCCTGTTACATTCTCAGTCAAAGTAAACGCTGCGGATGAAAATGCCGTTTCTTGGAAGGTGCGGGTTTTGGAAAGAACGTACGTCTTCTCCGCAATCTTGGAATCGCCGGAGATTACCCCGGAGGAGTGCGCGTTTGACTTGCAGCTCAATGTGTACTTAATACCTTGCCTCTAAATTTACTCCACGATGCCATATATCCCTCCCTCTCAGGTGAGACATCAGGATGTGCTCTGGGCGTTGCTGAACTAGGTTTGCTGCTAGGAAACTGTAGATCTGTGAAACCAATGTCCGAGCCTGCGCATGCTTCACCAAGACACCCGGAGCAAGGAAGTGCTGTCCTAGCAGACAGCGATCCAGAGAATTCACTATCCTCTCAAGAGCCTGAAACAGCCCCTCTCCATCAGACCCATGGGCAGTCAATGAAATCTTCAACAGAAATGAACGGGGACATCGGGTCAAGGGAGAACCCGAATGCCACATCAGCTACGACGAACTCTACGCCGCTTCGCCAATTGTATGGCCAGGCAGTGAACTCCCTAACGGATGTGAGTGTTTGATTACCTCCGCGTTCACACCTGAGGAAGGCTCATGCTTGCTTTGGGAGCAGATGTATCTCCTTGCTGGTGAGCTCCACATTTCAGATTGGGACCCACTTGTTTACTTATCTGCTCCAAGGCGACGCGGCCGAACATTCTCGGCTCGATGCACAGCATGGGGCTATAACCCTAACTCTCGGAGGCCTCTTTCCGAGCGAATCCCAGGGTGTCGTTCAGACATCTCTTCAACCGTCAGATCGAAAGTTGAAGCCGGCCGTTCTTGACATCGGAACAGGTTCTGGAGCTTGGGCTATCGACATAGCCAGGCAAATGCCCGAAGCGGATGTTATTGGCTGTGACCTAGTCCCAGTGAACCCAGGCTCGTAAGTTAAATTCGTTTTTGAACATATTTCCTGGTGACAAAATTTAACATTCGCCATGAAAGAGAACCTCCATCCAATTGCCGCTTCGAATTATGTGACGTGAACGTGAATCTGGACCACTATCCATCCAATGCTTTCAACATTGTGCATGCACGAGCAGTCCTTCAAGGTGTCAAGGATTATCCTTCGTTCTTCAAACAAGTGGCCCGATTGCTGCGACCAGGAGGAGTTTTCGTTTCCATCGAACCGGCTTGTGCTGCGTTCGACGCGCAGAAGAATCGGATAAACGCAACCAAGCCAGAAGATCCTGTAAGGGAGCTTTCATTTGAGGAAGTTTGACAACTATTAATGTGATGACAGGGCTTTACCTGGTTCAGCAGGCTAGCAACTTTTTACAGAGTCGCGACACTGGTACTTCCGAATCCTCATCGCTCCTTCTATCCACTTGCTAATAGTTGGAATTACAAATTTTACGACGTAGGCGCGTAATCCGAGCCTCGCTTCGGTAGAACGGGTTGATGAGATCCTCCAAGACATGGGCGATACTTGGCGTGCCGTTTCGCACACCTCCCATTTCGTCCCTGTGGGAGTGTGGTCCACGAATCGTGTGTTTTTTATCTGTTTTCTAATGGTAATGATGGCATGTCTGATCCACGTTATCGCGGGCTTTTGTTTAGCGGTCGAGCAACGCGCGGGCGGGCTCATGCGCCAGAGTTTTCTTCATGCACTATTCTCCGCTCGACCACTCTTTCTGAGTCGTGGCATCTCCATCGAAGATGTCGAACGACTCACAGAAGGACTTAGCACTGAGCTAGCGGAATCTCGCGTTCAGCAATACATGGGGGTGAGTTCGTAGGATCTTTAAATCACACTTCCACTAAGCTGGGCGAACCCCTCCGGTAGCTTTGCTGCGCTTGGGCAGTCAAACCGAAAGCCGATTAATTGGCTGCAGGGGGGTGGAGCTTGCCTCGGCGAGGGCTCAAAGAAGATCTTGTTGCGGAAAAGGTGAAAATGCATAATTTAGATGGATGAGCAACACTACAATAACATATGTTTCTCAATGATCGACTTCTGACTGTCGCTTCTTGTAACTCGCCTGGGAAGGATACAAAAGGCAGTTCAGCGGTCAATGCACGGATGAGAGAAACAATCCACCTCACCAATAATCTTGAATGACACCATTTTCTCCCAGCTTTCTCAAGAAGTTCTCATCATGGGTGATAATGATTAATTGGAAATTGGCTGCTCGTTTTCGTTCATTGATGATCCTTCAAAGTAGGGGGGGGGGCATCAGATGCGGTAAAACGCGGAATGCGAGGTCGTGTCACTCACTCGACCAGACTAGCGGCGAGGGCCTCGATGTTCTCGACGTCCAGCGCGTTTGTTGGTTCGTCCAAAGCTGTGAAGCCGAGAGTAAGCTCCAATTTGTTGGCCGGTAGGGACGTACACTTACCCAAAATGCCACAATCTTGAGCGAACGAATCCGAGAGAGCAAGACGGATAATGATGGACGCCAACATCTTCTGACCAGCGCTGCA
>WSTY01000068.1:0-21922 GCA_019633465.1 Tulasnella sp. 417
GATCTTCCAGCGACCAGACGATGGAAGTTGACCCATGCAACCTGCGGCTGCTCTACCAGGGTCGCTCGCCCAGCTCCGGTGGCACCTACGACCTCCTTCCTTACCGCCCCGGCCTCCTCACGCTTACGAACCCGGGAACATCCAGCGGGGGCACCACGACCACTGGGAACCCCACGACGACCACTAATAAGCCGACGAGCAGCTCGGGCGGCTGCACTGTCGCGATGTGGGGCCAGTACGTGCTTCTCACTTGCCCGTGCAATTTTATACGTTACTGACGCGTGTACAGATGCGGTGGACAAGGCTACACAGGCTGTACAACTTGCGCGAGTGGCTCCACCTGCAAATACAGCAACGATTGTACGCTCTTCCAGTCGCTCCTTGCTACATCCTATGCTCACTTCGAGATTCTCAGTCTACTCCCAGTGCTTGTGAGCTCGCAACCAGCCTCTACGTCCGCCTTTGCTGGGCGATTAGTGTCACGTTTGAAGTATGCACAGTTCAACATGTATCTTTACGCGCTAGTCGCTACGCAAACACGTCGTAGTATGTGCACGCAAATATCCAAGGCTTCTTAGTTCAAGATAGCATCGAGTTGCCAGACGTTCTGGACCTGTACCGCAAGACTGCCACGCTGGCGATCTCATCACGAAGACCAAAAGCAAACACTCCAGATGAAATGAGCGAGGGCTAATATGATACGGACTAAAAAGCTATGAGAGCATGCTATCTGTTACATCCGTTTGCCCGCGATACTAAGGTAGCCGGCCAGTTTACCGACCCAACCTGCATAGTCTTGTGAGACGATTAGTTAACGTATTGCCAAAGGATGCAAGATACTTACCTAACGTCATAGTAAGTGTCGATGAAGGTGGAAGTCGAGGGTCGCGCTCAATTTTGAAGCGAATGAACGGGCGGGTGGCGGGAGGTCGGAGTGGCGATCGTGGCGTGTGTGCGAGAGGTCGCACTGGCTAAATTGGGCAAAAAAAGGCCCCGTGATATCACCGGTCACTAGTAGATATGCCATCTTTTAAATTTTGTTATGCGGATGCCCGTATTAAAAATCGAGACCACCTTTGAAACAAACTGAGTGGTTCCGGGATCCTTGCGCATCGCGACTTGTTGGACTTGCAATGAGGAGACCCCCCTTAGTTTCTCGAGAGGTTTGCACGTTTCGAATAACTCCCCGGGTTTGGCGTCTCAGATACGAAAGGATGAATCTCTCCCGGTCGTGGGACGAACAACCTGGATTCTAAACCACCGCGTGTGCGCTAAGCGCGTACACAACGCGAACCGTACGCATGCCCTCCGTTCAGTAATTCTGATCTAGTTACACCGCGACGATATAATCCATTTCATTGTGTAATGGCATGGATATGGAAAGCACGCTCTATTCGCCTGTGCGGCCTAGGGTTGCCAAGTTCTAAAAGAAGATAAGTCCGACATTCCGACTGCCGATATTTCACAGCTTCTGTTCGCGACTGCTCCTATTCGATTTTATATCATATGTTGCTTAGCCTTCGAATATAATCGTCCCTTTTGTGAGCTGATGATCCACACATTGGCTCCGAATTACTTTCGTAAATCGCAGTTGGCGGCTGCACTGATCCAAAATCACTGGCGATGTCTCAAGTTAAAGGTCCGACACATATTCAAGGCTCTATTGTTCCTCGACAAACCTTGCATTGCCTCAAGACTCCTTTATGGCGTCGTTCAAGGTCACCATTACTTTCACGGTTCCGATACTCTCAAGTCTCCTCAGGCACTGACTAATAACCTTGTGGAGCGGAGAAGGCAACTTGCTTGATGTAAACCTGTCTTCTCATGCATACGATCTATGACCCTTTGGTATCTTACCTGCCCAACACAATCGAACCGGCAGTCGCTGCAATACCTGTTGTAATATCAACGACCATAAGGAACATTTCAGGTCATCGAATGTCCCACTTTACCTATCACTGTTATGATAGTCAATTATTCTCGCACATTTAGTGGAAGGTTTGGGTGGCGCAGAAAAAGTGCTCAAGGCTCGATCGGATCGTCGGACGTATCGAGACTTGGGACTTTCACGTTAACCCAGTTCCCCAGTTCCATTAAATCGACCTAAAGTGGTGGAGGTTGTTGAACAAACCAGGGAGCGCGGAGAAATTCCGGATTCATTGAGTGGAGGTATCGGTCGCGCCAAGCCTGGACTTTCGGATAAACCAGACAGGTACATCCCAGTCGTCAGAAAAAAAGATACGGCTTGTACTTACCGGGAGGAGCGAAGGGGGCACAGACCAATCGGGTATTCTAGAGGGGAGGTCTGCGCTCATGGTTGCGGTGACCCTCTCGACCATGATCACGGTTCATCATTCACCTCCACTCTTCTTTTCAACAATTTGCATTGATTGGAGAATGCATTCAAAATATATTTATAAATCAAACCAAGATCGCTGCTGCCTTGGTAACAATCCTGAGCTACAGCTTACCTCAGGCCCTGTGGCTAGTGCATAATTCTACCGAAACGCCCCTGCACTCGGTGGATGAAACCACCTCTCCCTCCACTAACGCCTGAAGGCACCCAGGGGACTCTTTCGGCTTATAGTCTCCGTGTCTTATTCGTGCTTTGGAAACTTGAAGAATATGAGGATGAATTCCATCCAGGGCATCTAAGACGATGGGAGCTCCAGCTCGGTGTAACAAAACATAGTCCCCAAAGCTCTGTCCCACGCCCGTACTGTCTGTTATGGTATAGATGCCCGTAGAATCTTTGAAGGGCACCATTTCGATTTCGAGACCTCTTAGTCCCCTAGACTACTCCATTGCATAGACGTGGAGGGGTGCTGGCGAGTAGCTCAAGGTGTATTCCTTCTTGGCGCCAAACCATTCCCAAACCTGAACGAACCTAGGGGCCTCCACCTCGCCTCCACTCTGGTGCGCGGTCCTCCACTCCCTGGCCCTGACGTGGAGGCCATGTTATGTTCGGGAATACCAACCTTGGAAGATGTCAGTGTCGACGGTGGATGTGGCTTCGCCAGGCTTGCTGCTCGAGTTCGAAGGACGAGCTATCCCGATGATGATGCGGTATAAAAGAAACCTGCTGAATTTGGACCTCATCAATACAACATCTCTTCGCTACAACAAGAACCAGAAAGTGGTCTAAGCATCAAAAATCATGTCTGTCATCGAATCAAGTGTTCCCTATGTTCGCCTTGGCAAGTCCGGCCTCAAAGTTTCCAAGATCATCTTGCAAGTGCACTTTTCCTCGCCTTCATTAGGAATTTGCCACTAACACCCTTCTATGTGCAGGGGCTGCATGAGTTACGGGCACCCTGATTGGGCTGGGTGGGTTCTCGAAGAGGAGGAAGGTGGGCATTGTTTGCTTAGCTAGTCTTTCGTCGAGATAGCGATTCAATCACTAATCTGTGTTCCAACAGGAATCAAGCAGATCAAGGCTGCCTACGACCTCGGAATCAACACTTTTGATACCGCCAACGTTTATTCCGCCGGCGTTTCTGAAGTCATTCTCGGCAAGGCTATCAAGCAGCACAACCTACCCCGTGATGAAATTGTCGTCATGACCAAGGTCTATGCAACAGTTGGGCGGACTCCCGCGGACACAGGAGCGGGGTGGACCGATGAGGACTTTGAGAGAAATCGGTATACGAACCAAAGGGGTCTTTCTCGAAAGGTAACGTTCTTCCGCCCAGTGCTTTCATTAGCTGCTTTCTCAGTGACGTCTTCGGGATTTAGCATATCTTTGAAAGTGTGAGGCACTCTCTTGACCGCTTGCAGCTCGACTACGTGGATGTCCTTCAATGTAAGTATCGCATCGATGGCTAGGGCGAAACATCGATTGACGACTGTACTCTGTCCCATAGGCCACCGTTTCGACAAAGACACCCCCGTTGAAGAAACCATGCAAGCGTTGCACGATGTTGTCAAGGCTGGATATGTTCGATATATCGGCATGTCCTCTTGCTATGCATGGCAATGTAGGTCTGGACCCTCACAGGCGCTGGCGTGGATTGACGTGTGTGCTCTATCTGCTAGTCCATAAGATGCAGGCATACGCTCGTCAACACAACCTCACAGAGTTCATCTCCATGCAAAATTTACACAACGCTATCTACCGCGAAGAGGAGCGAGAAATGGTTCCCTTGCTTCAGGACATGGGCGTCGGCATGATCCCGTGGTCTCCTCTGGCTCGGGGATTCCTTTGCCGTAGCCTCAAGGAGGACACATTCCGTACCAACAGTGACCCGTAGGGACCCTTCGATTACCTGTTCAAACCCGGCGATGCTGATCGGGTTCTGTCGTAGGTGGATGTTCGTCAACGGTGACCCCAAGAGGGATCCTTGGCTGGCTGATGTCAACCAAAAGTAGGGTGCCTAATTTTATCATCCCAGAGACAGAATTATTGATAAGTGTTGCACAGGGTTGCGGAGATCGCACAAAAGAGGGGCATCACCATGGCCCAAGTCGCCCTTGCTTGGTCGCTTTCGAAACCATTTGTTACGGCTCCTATCGTCGGCACGACCTCTATCGAGAAGCTCAAGGACCTTGTTGGTAAGCTAACGCTCATAATCGAGGCTGCATGTTGTGAACGCGTTCTCATCCGGCATCCTTCATAGCTGGTGTTCATGTTAAGTTGACGGAGGAGGAGGTTAAGTCCATCGACGAGCTGTACAGGCCCCGTGATATCACCGGTCACTAGTAGACATGCCATCTTCTAAATTTTGTTATGCGGATGCCCGTATTAAAAATCGAGACCCCACTTTGAAACAAACCGAGTGGTTCCGGGATCCTTGCGCATCGCGACTTGTTTGACTTGCAATGAGGAGACCCCCCTTAGTTTCTCGAGAGGTTTGCACATTTCGAATAACTCCCCTCAGATACGAAAGGATGAATCGCTCCCGGTCGTGGGACGAACAACCTGGGGACAGTCTAATGCGACATGTAAGCGATTTGGTTGTGGACGCGTCGGCTTTGTTTAGGGCTTGAGGTTTGGGAGGAACGACCCTGAGGGCCAACGCGCAAGTTGACCTAACCTGCTTCGATGCCTCTCCCTCCGTCGCTGACGCCTCACGTCGTGGTCTTCGTGACTGACGACCTCGCAGCCAATTATTGCTATGGAAACTTGAAGAATTTGGGGATGAATTCCATTCAGGGCATCTAAGACGGTGGGAGCTGAGTGGTGAAGTGACGGTGGAGTATCTCACATAGCCCTCTCGCACGTCCGTACTATCCGTTATGGTAAAGGTGCCCATAGAATCGTTGAAGAGGCGCCACCTTGATGTCGAGGCCCCTTAACCCCACAGGCTTCTTTATCGCATAGACGTGGAAAGGTGGTCACGGCGGCGGGTGGCTCAAGTTGTACATGTGTTCCTGCTTGGCGCCAAACTAATACCTAACCTGAATGAAACTCCACCTAGCCTCCACCCTGGTGTGCGGCCATCCACTCCCCGGTCCCTGGCGTGGAGGCCATGCTACGCTCGGGAATAACATCCTTGATGATGTCAGTGTTGACGGTGAACGTAGCTTCGCCGGGCTTGCTGCTCGAAACCGAAGAATGAGCTATCCCGATGATGTCATGCGGTATAAAAGGATGGTGCTGAAGTTGGAGTTGACCTCATCGATACAGATTTTCCTCACTACAACGAAAGCTAGAAAGTCACATAAGCATCGAAAATCATGTCCATCATCGAATCAAGTGTTCCCTATGTTCGCCTTGGCGAGTCCGGCCTCAAGGTTTCCAAGATCATCTTGTAAGTGCAGTGTTCCCCGCCTGCATTAGGAATTTGTCGCTAAAGTTCTTCTATGGGCAGGGTTTGTATGAGCTACGGTCATCCTGATTGGGCTGGCTGGGTTCTCGGAGAGGAGGAAGGTGGGCATTGTTTTGCTTGGCTAGTCTTTCATTGAGACAGGGATTCATTAGCTAATCTATGTTTCCAACAGGAATTAAGCAGATCAAGGCTGCCTACGACCTCGGAATCAACACTTTTGATACCGCGAACGCTTATTCCGCCGGCGTTTCTGAAGTCATTCTCGGCAAGGCTATCAAGCAGCACAACCTACCCCGTGATGAAATTGTTATCATGACCAAGGTTTATGGAATGGTTGGGCGCACTCCCGCAGACACGGGAGAGGGATGGACCGATGAGGACTTTGAGAGAAATCGGTATACGAACCAAAGGGGTCTTTCTCGTAAGGTAAGGTTCTCCCACCCAATGTTTTCATTAGCTGCTTCTCAGTGACGTCTTCCGTGTTTAGCATATCTTTTAAAGCGTGAGGCACTCTCTTGACCGCTTGCAGCTCGACTACGTGGATGTCCTTCAATGTAAGTATCGCATCGATGGTTTGGGCGAAACATCGATTGACGACTGTACTCTGTCCCATAGGCCACCGTTTCGACAAAGACACCCCCATTGAAGAAACCATGCAAGCGTTGCACGATGTTGTCAAGGCTGGATATGTTCGATATATCGGCATGTCCTCTTGCTATGCATGGCAATGTGCGTCTGGAGTCTCTCTAGCGTTGACGTGGATTGACGCGTGTCCTCCCTCTGCTAGTCCATAAGATGCAGGCATATGCTCGTCAACACAACCTCACAGAGTTCATATCCATGCAGAATCTACACAATGCTGTTTACCGTGAAGAGGAGCGAGAAATGGTTCCCCTGCTTCAGGACATGGGCGTCGGCATGATCCCGTGGTCTCCTCTGGCTCGGGGATTCCTTTGCCGTAACCTGAAGGAAGAGACCTCCCGCGCCAATAGTGACCCGTAGGTACTGTCAATTTCCTCTCCAAGCTCGGTGATATTGATTGAATTTTGTCTTAGGTGGATGATGATCAACGGAGACCCCGAGAGGGATCCTTGGCTTGCAGATATCAACCAGAGGTCGGTTGCCTAATTTCATAACCCTAGAGATAGACTTACTGACCCGGGCTGCACAGGGTTGCAGAGATTGCGCAAAAGAGAGGCATCACCATGGCTCAAGTCGCCCTTGCCTGGTCCCTTTCGAAGCCATTTGTTACTGCTCCTATCGTCGGCACGACTTCTATCGAGAAGCTCAAGGACCTCGTTGGTAAGTGAACGCTCAGAATCGAGGCTACAAGTTATGAACGCGTTCTCACCTGGGATCCTTCATAGCTGGTGTTCATGTCAAGTTGACGGGGGAGGAAATCAAGTCGATCGACGAGCCTTACAGGGCCCGTGCTATTATCGGTCACTAATAGATACGCCATCTTTTGTTATGCGGATGTCCATATTAAAAATCGAGACTCCCCTTTGAAACAAACCGAGCGGTTCCGGGATCCTTGCGCATCCCGACTTGTCTGGCTTGCAATAAGATCGCCCTGGTTTCTCGAGAGTTTTGCACATTTCGAATAACTCCCCGGGTTCGGCGTCTCGGATACGAAAGGATGATCCGTGCCCATTCGCAGGGTAAACCAACCTGGGGACCGTCTAATGTGACATGTAAGCGATTTGGTTGTGGACGCGTCGGCTTTGTTTAGGGCTTGAGGTTTGGGAGGAACGACCCTGAGGGCCAATGCGCAAGATTCCTACGTCGATCGGACATGTTGACCTAACCTACTTTGATGCCTCTCCCTCCGTCCTTGACGCCCCACGTCGTGGTCTTCGCGACTGACGACCTCGCAGCCTTGTTACAATCTCATCAACTACCACCTCTCCACCAGCTGCTTGAGAACTTTTCTCCTCTTGGTCAAGGTAATATGCAATTCTAATCCCGTCTAGACAGAAATATCCTGACGCACCTACGCCTCAGTCATAACTCGAACCACAGCACTCGTTCCTGTTACTCATTCTTCCTTCACTCTTCGCTTCTCTGAACTCACTCAAATTGAAAGCGCCTGTCGAGAGGATGAAGAAGCTCGTGCGGGTCGGACTATTGACTGGATCAGCGGCCGCATCGTTAAGAAGGCCGCTGGCTGGGTAGAGGATTTGGAGAGCAGGAATAAAGGGGAACCTCTTAAAGGTGACACAAAATGGTGGCAAGAGCTTAAATTCTGTCTTGATGGGGATAGAGTACCTGCGCGAGGAGAGGGTTGGAATCATCCAGTAGCTCGTAGGTGATGTCGCGTCCTGGGGTGCCCGCAGCTAAAGCGAGTCTCCTCCAGTTATTCTTGCCACAACTACCCTTGCTCCCAATCCTCTCCAGGCCGTCGCAAACCTCCATACTCGTATCGCCGACTTTCCTTCATGGGTTGACCAGAACCTCCTGCGCTACACGCTCATTATCCATCCCACTGCCCATTCGAGTCTCACTCCGGACGAGTGCGTCGCGCATTTGTAACACCAGACTTAGTGACACTTACCCCCATTCCACAGGACAACTGCTCTGATGAACGCGACGAAGAAACAATACGGCCTCCATTGCCACCTGCTATCCCTGAATCTCAGCAAACCTCAAACGCCTCGGCAACTTAAGCCCTCACCACCAGAATTACCTTCTCTCTTAACCCCTTCTGTGAACTTACAGAGAGGGGGCGAATTGCCACAAACGAACGGTCTGAACGGCGCGTCACCGGAATTGCTGAATCTCTCGGATGAAGATACGGTCAACAGCACGCGGTTCATACGCGAGTTTGTAACCCAAAGCCTTGTGCCTTGGATGGAACGTTGTGTCATGGAGTGGAACGAAACCGTAAGGAACACTGGGCGTGGTGATAAACGCGAAACTGATCGTCAGCAACACAGTATTCGAATTCCCGTCGGCTTCCCTCACGTCTTTTCTCCTCTACCCGGCGGCTTTTTGGCTCTTCCACAGCCTCCTCAGTTTCATCTCCTATGTCTCCAATTTCTCCAGTTTCGACCAACAGCCTCCCGTTCTCCAATGCACCGCAACCCCCTTCACCTCAACGCCGTCTGGCGGAGTTTGCAACCCTCCTAGGGGATTACAAGCTCGCGGTTCCTGTATGGGAGTCGATCCGAAAAGAGGGGAAGGGAGGATCGGATATCTTACCTATGATTCTGGCACCTTCCTTGACGCTGGAGGCTCATGCTGCGTACGCTTTGGCTCCAGTGACCACTGGCACTGCTCTCGGTGGGAAGGAAGATGTACCAGTAGGGGCTGCTGCCCAGTTGAAAGCGTTAGTCTACGCATCTAGATGGGAAGTCGGAGTGCAGGATATCCTACTATTAGGTGGCGAGAAGTGGCTAGTTTGGGCTGCCGGCGCGGTAGGGTCTCCACGTGGATTCTATTTTGAGACCGATTCTGACCTCGGCTTCCTTCGCTCAGACGGAGGAGGCTCCCTTCGCTTTACTTATCGCCCAAGCGGCTCTGATGAGCTTACGCAAGGGGTTCCGAAAGGTTGCCGCCATGTGGTATGTTTTCTCAGCCAACAGGCTGGAGAAGTGTGGCGTCGTATGTCAATCGTTGTTGCGTCTGATACACTCTCAGCTGAGGATTCTCTCATCATACAGAAACCATTAACAATGTATCTGCTCAAGCGAGCCCATGAACTCTACCTTCTACCACCCGAAAAGTCGCTTTCCCCATCCTTCGAGGATGCTGAGGGCAAGCATCACCATCCTGTCCTGTTTGACGCTTTGTTACCTAGTATTGAGCACTCGCTCGGTAAGCCCAATATGAGCTCAAAAGATCGGTAATTCACTGATTTTCGCTGTCTAGGGAGGATGAAATACACCACGGGTGATGTGGCTGGAGCTGTCAAACTCTTCCTCGGGTTGCTGAAGGGTTCTGTGGCCGTTCGAGACGTTCCTGGAGATGGGGACAAGGTCCTGCTGGAAGATTATCGGCTCGCCTACGAGGTTCGAACGGATTGGCACTACGTTTGACTGCATGTGATTAACCTCCAGTTGCCCACTTATAGCACTTGATTAGCACCACGTCGGGATCTCCCCCTCTCGGTGAATTCTCTCTTCCAGTCTCTATTTCTCGAGCATCTCGGACTCGCCGGCGGTTTGCTGCTCTCCATTCTCGAGAGGGTGATCCGGTCGATCTGAATGAGCGGACTCAGGGAACGTTGGAGGAACTCGAAGAACGGTGGAGAACATTCTGGCGTACAACGCCGAACAACAATAAAGAACGTCTGGAGAAGAGCGGAAGTGGTGAGGTCGGCGAGAAGCTCTGGGTCGATGTCGTGGTGAAGAATCCTCTGGATACCGAGCTTACTCTGAGCGACGCGACAATTTTGGTGAAGGAGATTGGAGGAAGCGAAGGTGGAAATGAGACTCCTGAAGGCGTTGAAATCGAAGTGGTACCGGAGATCATTCTTGGCCCTAGAGAACGCCGAACGGTATCTTTGTCCTTATGACTACGTGAGACGCACTGATTTACTCTTTGTCAATCTAGGTCTCTTTCTCTCTTTGCTCGTCCCGGGTGGTCTCTCTCGAAGTGACTCATTTCAGCTTCAAGTTCCTCTCGTTGATGCCTGTCCGAGAGTCTCTAGGGATTCGAGGTCGGCGTTTAAACGATACGGTGGCGCAGCAACGCTCGGTCACGTATGCGAGTGATGTCTACATGAGAATTGACGTCAAACAAAGTGGAGGGCGATTAAAAGTGCGAGTTCCTCGACTACCATCATCTCTTGGGCTTGGAGAACTGCGGAACCTCTCTATCCTGGTGACGAACACGGGGACGACGGACATCACTGAACTTTGGGCGGTGCTGGGAGA
Source organism: Tulasnella sp. 417 (assembly GCA_019633465.1). Classification (NCBI taxonomy): domain Eukaryota; kingdom Fungi; phylum Basidiomycota; class Agaricomycetes; order Cantharellales; family Tulasnellaceae; genus Tulasnella; species Tulasnella sp. 417. The sequence goes on from WSTY01000068.1 coordinate 10,646, forward strand.
GAGTGCCAACGGAGGCTGTATACTCTCAGCTATAGATTCTGCAGAGCAGACGGGTAAGGTTTTGATTGTTGACCCTGTTGGGATTCTAGCTCACAAAAAGTCGGTAGAGAACCTCCCTTCAATCGCCTCGTCTAATAATTGCCTGCTGTCACCCGAGCCTATTCGAATACCACTGGATCGACTCCATTCATCTGCTTCGCTTCTCCCAGGGGAGTCCTTCGAGCTGCCACTCCTCATCCAGGCGCATCAACTGGCTCCTTTCGAGCTTGCGACGTTACTGGTATTCCGTCAAGTGCGTCCATACAGTGTGATCGGTCGCCACATCTATCGCTCATTTCCTCTTCTGATAGGACGCATCTTCTTCGGTCTTCTATAGCTGTCTTGTCGAGCATCTGATTGATGTCGAGCCCGTGGTTGACATTCTGGTTGGCGTGAGGCCACAGCAAGGCAAAGACGCCAGCTACCTAATCAGCCTGGAGGTAGAAAACGTAGGCGGTGGCAGCGATATCCAGTTATCCAATGTTGTCGCTGTGAGCCCATCATGGGTGTGGAACTCTGAAGAAAGAGACCTGTACGTTAAAAATGGGCTTATTTTTCCTACCTTGTTACGACTAACATAGCGAACCTTAGCTCTAGGGATCAACTTCCGGCCATTCCAGAGAAGCAAATTTTGAGGCGGTTGGAATCGATCAAACGGTCACCTGGCGGTTCGCCCCAAACGGCCTCGTTCGAATATCTCTTGCAAAAAATCGACGACGTGCTTCAAGGGAGATCTATTGAGAAGGAACGTCCGCCGCCGATCGACCTCCACATTAGCGTGCTACATGGAGTAAGAGACTGAATGTGCGCCTTTGTTTTGCAAAACTGACCTAGTCCAGTCTGAAGATCCTCAGAAATCTATGAACATGCTGACAAACATCGTTCAAGCGACGCGACGACAGAGGCTGCACCAATCTCTATCGACTCAGTTCCCTCTGATCCCACAATCCGATAGGCCACATATTTTCCCACTTTTCACTCCTTCGGACCTCGAACTGGTTATCTGTTGGTCAACCACAACAGAACACCCCCGAACTGGGTTCAGCGTTGTTAGCGGACTATCTCTTGGGTCGGGAGCAAGCAATCTCAAAGACGTAGTGCTTCGTGCCGAACTGGGACTCGACTCGGCTGGCAAGGCCAAGAAGACCAGGAGTATGTACGCAGAAACTACGCGGGAGAGGGAGGCTTTAGTCAGCTCCATTCGAAACTCGACGTGGAACCACGATGAAGACCCCCTTGTAGTAGAAGTTACGGCCGCGGAGCGATCTGAACATGATTTTACCTCAAAGTGAGTTGCCCATCCTGTCATACTTGGCAAGTAGCACTAACAACGTCCAAAGACCTTTGGTCTTGCCCATAATGTTCCACATCCGCAACACTTCATCCTTTCAATCTGTGGAATTCTCACTCTCTCTTACTCCGGAGAGTGGCTCGGATCAATCGTGCGTGGCCATTCTGTCTTGAGCAAATTCCATCCACTGATCCATTAGAATCCAGGCAGCATCCCGTTCCACGATACATCGGTGCGCTGGCGCATCGTGGGTCCATATCGCCATCATCTACCATCTCGATTCGGGCCAAAGCATGGATTGTCAAACCCGGTGTCTATTCCATTGAAGGATGGTCTCTCACGAGCAGACTTGCTCCAACACCGTCAGCCGATGAAGGAGTCTCGCCGCCAGCCGCCCCATTGACATCCTTCTCCCAGCTTCCTGATGAGTCCAATAAAAAGACGATCGTTGTGGCCGAATTACGAGCATAGATGCGATTCTCTACATGCATGTTGCATTATCATTATGGAATCTTTTTCTTTCGTGCTTACTGAGCGTCCGTTCCCGCGCGGATCTTGGACCGGAACTCCCACAAGCCATTACACCGCTCGCACTCGACATAGGCCACGACAAATTACTGAGTTTTACATGGTCACTGAAGGAGATCGTACCTACATCGTATTTGGTTATGGGTCTCTTATTTTCAAGGTTTGATCATGGAACGGGTTAGGGCCCTGTTAGGACCGTTTTTAACGATCGCCTCTCCAGCCTCCTCCGCACGCAATCAAGAGAACTCCAGGCTTCTTGAAAGGATGTGTTCGGCGTTTCGCCCATAGCTCGACCGATCATCGAGGAACTCCTGAGGTGAGAAGCTTCAAATGCATCTGCCCCGAGAACAATTGCTGAACTTTTGGCCGTTCCATAGGCCCCAGGGAGAGTAGTAACCCTCATACATACGGAAGACTGGGCCAGGTTTTCAGGATCCGTAAGGTCCGGTCCGATGGATCTTGGAGTGACATATTGACGGATCAAGTGATAGGATTCATTCCCCGAGGAGGATGTCGTTTGGGGCGTGGCCTGGACAATTGATCCCAAATACGCCGTGGAAGTGAAAGCATATTTAGGTGAGTCTCATCACGGTTTCAAGGGTCATTGGGACTAACTGCTAGCGCCTTCACTGCAGACTATAGGGAAAAAGTGGGTAAACGCTTGTCAACTCGTCAGTGATGGTATTCACCGCTGAGGCCACGCTCTTCGCTCGAACAGGAAGGATACAACGAAGAAAGCATCGACGTATGGGATGTCATAGATGGAGAGGAAAGGATCGTCGTGCCAAAAGTACGGAGCGTTTCTGTCGGCTACCTCCGGCCCGAACTGAATTGCTCGCTTTTCAGGCAACGGTAGGATCGTTCACATTTCCTCACTCGCTATAGCAAAGATTAAGCAAATGAAACATTAAAGGTGTATGTAGGCCGCCCTGACAATCCTTCTTTCAGTGAGTTGTCTCCTTCAACCCGAATCTGGACTCTGAACGAGCTTCGCACCCTCACCCTCAGTCGGCTCCGAACCGCTCGATGTCGCAGCAGATCGGATCTGGCGTTCGGAGGGACCTTCTGGCAGGAACAAGGTGCTTGAGCGTCTTCCCTGCGTATACTGGTTTATTAACAACTTCCTGTAGGATTACCTCTTCAAGCTCGCTGAATCCGTCCGAGAGCTGGCCCCCCAATCAGTGGACTCTTACCTGTTTGCGTTAGAGGTAAGTCTTACGGCGATGCAAAGGTCTTATCCGCTAATCTAATAGCCACTCTCGATCTGAAGGAAATGGTGCAAGCATTCGATGCTTCCAGACCGGGGTCGACCACCCCCCAAACCACTCCGCCCTCATATACATAGATGAGCTTGAGCTCAGATGTGGAATTAGAGATTCTGTTGAAGAATAGAATGGTATAAACAACAAGGCCGGTCGGATGCTTCTAGCGGTGGAGGGGGGGGGAGCGGAATGAAGGAGTATGCGATGTAGGTTGAACCAAGGCAGGGGGGAAGGATTTGGGGAAGGGTGCTGTTGTCCAATGGAAGGCATATGCTAGGGAAGAGCGAGATTCCGAAAGTGTGTTGTTGCTGAGAGTCTTAAGTAGTCATAGATGGGTCGTTAATGGGAGGAGCAAGATTTTTGGAGTAATGTAGAGATTGACAGTTCCGGCCGTCGGTTTATTTCGAAGGTACGTCTCCTAGAGCCTGGCCTACGCGAACTTTCTGGCCGGGGGCGATGTTGAACTGGAAGTTTGGAGGAGCTTCGTACACGAGGACGATCGTGCTTCCGAGGCAGAAGCCTCCCATCTCCTGACCAGCGACTAATGGTTGGCCACGTAGCAGCGCGGAGGCCGAATGGTAAGTCGCTTCAGAGTACGTTCCTGGTGACGGTGGGGGAGGCCGTTCGGGGAGGTTGGTCCGGAGTTTCTATAATAGGGGATCGGCGGGGTAAAGAATTTTTTAGTTCCGTCAGGGTTCGTGACGGGAAACGAGGCGTGCCGTACCTTGTCAAAATTGACCTTGATGCTACCAACGTTCGTGGCCCCAACAGGAACCATGCCGAAGAAGCCATACCGCCAGCGACCGAGAAGCGCAACGCGTTCGTTGAGGACAAAGAGATTGGCTAACCGCTTGACCAGGAATGGCGAGACCGAAAACAATTCACCTATAGGCATTTCGCTGTCAGTCACTCTCCAGGCCTATGGAGACGGGCATGAAGCAGCCTACCAGCAAAGTGCCGTCTTCGTTCAACAACCCAGGCAGTGGGACTATGGAACCGATGGTAATCTCCGGGGGCAAGGTAAATGACGGTAAAGTAAAGTTGGTTTCCGGGCTTGACTTCTCCAGTGGCCTTCCTGGTCAATGGTGGAATTGATTGGGAGCCGAGAGTAGCGGCAACTTCAGCGGTGTGGTCCACAGAGTCGGTTGGAGTGGTTGCGACATCCTTGATTCCGGTCGGCGAGTCAGGTCGAGAGATGGTACCTTCTTCCATTGCTTCTGCCTCCGTGTCTTCAACAGCAGTGTGTCCGAGAAGCTGTCCCAAGGAGTAGTCGATGCCGTTGACGTTTGCGAATTCCTGGTCGTCGACGTCCGCAGTCGGACGAGCGGCGAATTCGACTTCATGTGCCGGTTTGGATGATGGAATGCCAAGGAGAGCATCGACCGAATACGTTACGCCCTTGACTTGCTCGATTTGGTGGTTGTCAATGACTCCGAAGTGGATTACCGTACCGTCTGCTGGGGACACCTATGATGGAACGCGATCGGTACCCATGTGCGGCGTGCTCGATGTGAGAACATACCAAAGCCGTATTGGCCACAGGCCGAGCGCCGGGTCTCAGTCCGCGATAGAAGAAATCTCCCAGACTCTTGTATGATCTTAAATCCGAGGGCTCGATTTCGTTAAGGTTGCAGCCGAATACCCATGCGTAAATCCGGTAACCAGTGGGTCTGAACCAGACGGGAAGCTCCAAGGAGTTCAAGTAACCCCAAAGTCGTGATAGATTCCGTAATGGGAGAGCGCCGAGGACGTTGACCTAAGAGTGAGGTAGCATGGGTGAGAATGGATCTGCGATGAAAAGCAGTGACGGCGGCCTAAGATTGGCCGCCTCCGAGCAATGGGAGGGCACGCGTTCGCGCAAAATGACGGGACCCGAGGCCGAGACGCCACAGTCCTCATGACAAGGAAGTTGAGATATGATAGGAATGATAGCTGAAGCTCACCTGCCAGGGATGCTTGACTTTAACCACAGTGCCATTGCCGTCTGCCACGACCTCAGGCTCGTTCCGCTTCCGCTGTTCTTTGCGGTACTGAACTGCTGCGAGTAAAAGAGCACCTACGCCAATAGGCAAAGGATACCACTTGGTTGGCGTATTATTCCATGCATCAGCGACGCGGGCTGGAAACGAGGACAAGAGGAGCGTTAGAACCTGGACTGCGGGTGCACACGAGAGGCCGAAAAAGGTCGTCTGCACGCACAGTACAATGGTTTTCTCCTCTCTCGCTTGGGTGGGGCATCGACATTAGGATCTCCGCGCTTGTAAAAGGTGTGTAATGAGCGAAGGACTCGTGTTGCGCTGGGCCTTCGTCGGGGAAGGATGTTGAGGAAACGGCGGCCAACGAAAGGAGGTCGCATTGCCAGCGGCGACGACGTCGAGAACGAACGGGACGTCGAAAGGGAACGGCTTAAAGCTAGGTTAGGGAAGAGGGAGACCGGCGGAGGGAGAAGAGAGGGAAGACGAGGGATTGCACGATGCATAAAGGTGATTATGTACTCGACCGGACTGTGGGCAAAGGAACAGGATGGCTCAATTTCCGCATCAAGGAGACCACAAACCCCTTTTCTTTGCTTCCACACGCCTCGCCACCGCTAACGATAACCACAAGTATGCCGGTACGTGCTCTAATGGCCCCCCCTTTTGCCTTAATGGGACACGTACTATCAGTGTCGCACGACATCAGATAAACGCGGCCCGTTTTAGCAGCTCGGCTTCCCAGAACGATCTCGAGGGCAACGAACTCGGAGATCTGATGTAAGCACCGAGGACGACCTCATTGGTCCTTCACAATCAAACCGAAAAAACGCCACAACCCCCAATTTTCCTACACTGCCATCAATCGGGCGGCAGAATGCTTCGCCTTCCATTACTGAGGCTCGACCCGAACGCAAAACTTCTATCCTAGCGACGATCAGACGCTTTACCCTTGATCCCATATTTAAGCCTTGGCCTTGGCCTCAGCGATCCTCCATTCGACCTCCTTTGGCGAGGTCTTCCATAGCGAATTTGCCAGCCAAGCGTGCTCGGGTCTCTGTTCGGGGCCGCCCGCGCATTGGAAACGGTAAACATGAGGCCCAGCTCGTCGTAAGTTCCTTCGGAGTAGCGCTCGCGATAGCGCCCGCGGCATACAGTAACTTTGCCGGTTCCTTCGCAACATTTCCCGAAACAAATTCCTCTCCACTGGCCCAATAAACACATCTCGGCCAGACTTCGTACAGAATTGCACCATTTTCAAAGTCGAAGGACTACCTAACTTTACATTCAACATTAAGAGTCGCTAGCGGCAATCAAATCTACAGCCCTCGGATCCTTGGTCGAGCCTTGGCCTTGACCTCGGCGATCGTCCATTCGACTTCCTTCGGCAAAGTCTCCCACAGCGAAGGGCCTTGAATTTTCCAGCCAAACGTGCTTGGACCTCTGTTCGAGACCGCCCGCGCGTTGGAAACGGTGAGCATGAGGTTCGGCTGGTCCTGGAGAGTGAGTTGCTTCGGAGTATCGCTCGCGATCGCGCCCGCGGCGTACAGTAACTTTGCCAGTTCCTTCGCTACATCTCCCCAAATAAACTCTTCTCCGCTGGCCCAATAGAACCTTTCCATGGGATCCGCACTTTTGTCTTTCCCAGAGAGAGCGTGCTCGAAAAGCAGGGCGTAGAAGTTGCAAAGATCGCCTATGTAAAGCGAATTCCACACGTTGGTAGCAGGTCCAAGTTGGACAACTTCCTTGTGTGTGAGAGCCATCTTTATCATTCCGTTGATTTGCATAGACACTGTTGGATTTCAACGTCAGCCGCCGCATCTGGAATCAAAGACTCTGAAGACCCTCACGGCGTGGCAAGGGCCCTCGGCTCTTCCCGTAAATAGTGCACGGAGCGACGATATAAGCATCAATGAGCCCATTCTTTGCGGCAGAAAAGATCCTGTCAGACATCAATCAGTCCATACTTCCATCAACCCTGCACTATGACGCACTCGAGGTCCACGTTGCGATGGAATGCGTTGTCTGGAATTCCTTTAGTATCTTCAATGATATTGTCCTATCGTTATTCGCAGAATTAGCGGGCTCAGGTTGACCCAGCTGCGGAGAGAGCCTTACTCACGTCGTAGACTTTGCCTTCGCGGAATTCACCATCAAGATCTTTGCAAAGGACACCTGTCCCGCTGTGTCCCGACAGCCCAAAACATTAGCAATACCCATGGCATCTGCATATGCAACTATGGCATCTGCCTCACCTTGTATGAATGAGGATTGGTTTCCGCGACGCGTCCGGCTCGTCCCTAGCTCGTTTCTCAAGCCCGGCAAGAATGGCCTTGATCAAGGCAAGATTATCCGAACTCGAAACGTTGATTACTACGTCACTCTCTGCTGCAAGCTTCTCGATCAAGGGGAGGTCTTCGTGTGTCCCGTTGACGACGTCTACCCCCAAAGGCCGGAAGGCTATATTGTTTGCACGGTTGCGGACGAGTGCGATGAAACGCGCTTCTGGATGTTGTTTTGCGAGCTCAACTAGGATTGAGCCACCGAGGTAACCGGTTCCACCAAGAATAAAGACGCACAGTTTGTAGGACATTGAATTTTTTTTTATTTTTTTTTTGGGGGGGGGGGGGGATGCAGTAGCTGTGAATGGAAGAAATGCTGCCACAAATGATGAGGTTTGAGATTGAGACCGACAAATGAAATCAGGCGTCCGACCTTTGATACGTCTGGAGAGTGTGTAGATCCGGCGTGCTGGCCGAAGGGACTGACTCTAGAGGCCTCGAATTCCGACAGGTTGCGCCGCGTCAGCTTATTCCAGCTTTAGCGCCGCTCACTGAACCTGCCCGTCGTTCCTGATTCAACCTGGCATACATCATATCCTTCGAACACCCTCAACTACGCGTCCGCTATATGTCCTTAGAGCCCATTTGGAACGTAATAGTGCCCCAATTCTGCCCTCGATGTTTTGGGGTAAGCCCAAGCAGACCCGAGGGCCGTTTTATGGAATCGGCGAAGCCCCTTTGACAAATCTGACAAGTATGAGTCGCACCGTCTCCAAATTCCAAGAACGCCCCACCTCCCCCACTTCCCTTTATCAATCATATAGCTTTATTTTTCAAGTGTAAACAGTCACTAGTGGCAATCAGATCTACAGCCCTCAGATCTACGATTAAGCCTTGGCCTTGAAGTCAGAGATGGTCCACTCGACCTCCTTCGGCAAGGTCTCCCAGAGTGAGGCACCTTGAATCTTCCAACCAAATGCAGCAGGTCCCCTATTCGAGACTGAGCGCGAGTTAGAAGCGGCCACCACCAGGCCTGGCTCCTCCGCCACCGTGACAGCCTTGGGAGTGGGGGACTCGATAGCTCCTACGGCGTAAAGCAACTTCGCCAGTTCCTTCGCAACATCTCCCCAAACATATTCTTCTCCACTAGCCCAATAAAACCTCTCGAATGGGTCTGTGCTCTTATCTTTTCCAGACAGGGCGTAGTCGAAAAGCAACGCGTAAAAGTTGCAAAGATCGTCGATGTGGAGCGAATTCCATACGTTGGTGGAGGGTCCAACCTGGAGCAGTTCCTTCCGTTGAAGCGCCAATTTAATCATTGCGTTGATTTGGATGGACACTGATAAGTTTCATGTCAGCCACTTTGCCCTCGGTTCAAAACTCGTAGAAAATCCTCACAGCGTGGCAAGGGACCGCGGCTCTTCCCATAAATCGTGCAAGGAGCAACCATGTAGGCATCGATAAGTCCAGTCTTCCCGGAAGAAAGGATCCTAATATACGAGGATCAACTCCTACTCTTATAAACGGCGCGTAGGGTCACGTACTCAAGGTCGACATCGCGATGAAAAGCGTTCTCGGGAATGCTTTTGCTGTCGTCGACGATGCTGTCCTGATGTTTTCTCACAGGTTAGCCAATTTTAGTTGATCGGTCAAAGAAAAGTTCCGCTTACATCGTAAATTTTATCCGAGTGGAAGACGCCGTCAAGGTCTTTGGCCAGAATTCCTGTGCCGCTTGATTATTACGCCAAAGCATCAGCCAAACCCGGCTTAAATTTACATAAAACTGTAGCTCGCACTTACCTCGTATGGATGAGAATAGGCTTACGGAGTGCATCTGGCCGATCTCGAGCTCGCTTTTCCATCCCAGCCAAAATCGCCTTCGACAAGGCCAGGGTCTCCGCATCAGCTGAGTTGACAACTACATCATGCTCAGACGCAAGTTTCTCAATCAAAGCGAGGTCAGAGTGGTTCCCGTTGATAACTTCTACGTCCAAGGGCTGGAAGGCAGCGTTGTCTGCGGGGTTGCGGACGAGTGTGGCAAAGCGAGCCTCTGGGTGTCGTTTTGTGAGCTCAGCTAGAATTGAGCCGCCAAGGTAGCCAGTTCCACCAAGAAGAAAGACAGAGAGTTTGTCGGTCATTGATAAAGTGGCGTTTGCTGTTGGAGTACGTTCAAGTTATTCAAGTTGAGATTTGATGAACATTTCCCCCTACTCTAGGGCAACCTTTTATATTGTGGACTCGTTCGCTGAGAAGGTTCGGTTCCTAAGGGGTATCTATTATTGGCTCTGGTGGCCGTTGGGACTTGACCGAAAAGTATGTGATGCCGACGGTTCTCCTTGCATGTTGTCATCATAGGGACCTCCACCCGGGGCGGTTTGAAGCTCATCTAATGCCTTCGCTCGGCTAAAAGCCCGTGGAATGCCGTGTGAAGCATCGAGAGCATCCCAAATTAGTGAAAGAAAAGAGTGTGCTACTAATTACTGCCATTTCCAGAACTGGCAAAGGATGACAGGGCGATGGGTGGAGGCTTCGACTTCCATGCAACCGAAGGTGCGGAGAATCCCCGACTCTGGGTTCCATCGAGGCTAGACATTCGTGTTTCGGTAGCCATCGGCCCGTCTTTATATCGCCGATTCTGTGTCTGTAAAGCTTTGTCAGATCGGAGCATCCCCGAATACGCACTCGATGTTGGTTGTGTTGAATCCTGCCCGTTCGCTCCGTTTCGATTTCGAAGTCCTTTTGTAGCGTCTAATCTAGCGGCTCCTACACGAAATTAAGGCTCCACGTGGACACATGAGGACTTTCCGTGTGGGTGATTTATCCTGGTTGCTTAGGAGTATTCCTGTTTGATTCGTCTGTGTAGTGGCTGGCGGACTCTGCTCTCGGCCATCGCCCGATTCCTTGCCTTTCCCTTGCACTCTGAGCAACCGGATATCCGTAGAATTCACTATCATTATTGACTAGGCTTTGAATTGGGACAGCTTTGACGTTATCCTAGCGGATCCCGATCGTGGCCTCATCCCGGGGTTGATTCAGCTCTTTGCACCCTTCTCTTCGCAGGCTCCGAGAGCACTCCCAGCTCTGTAGATAATACGAAATACATTCAACAGTAATATACACAGTACATCCAGTCTATTCTAATGATAAGCGATTCAAAGCACTACGCATTGGCTTCAACTTCCGCCAAGGTCCACTCCACCTCTTGTGGTAGCGTCTCGAAAAGAGGGGTACCACTGCGTGTCCAGCCCAACGCAATACCCCGATTAGAGACTGACCGTGAATTTGTAGCTGTAGGGTCAAGAATAGGTTCTTCTTCGACTTTAATGATCTTCCGAGTCTCGGTCTGAATCACCCCACGGGCGTAAAGCAATCTCGCCAGCTCCTTCGTAATATCTCCCCAAACGTATTCATCACCGCTGCCCCAATAAAATCGTTCGAACGGGTCTGTGCTCTTATCCCTACCCGAAAGAGCGTGGTCCAGGAGCAGGCCGTAGAGGTTGGCGAGGTCGTCTATGTGAACGGAATTCCAGAGGTTCGTGCCAGGACCAACTTGGACAAGTTCCTTTCGTCGAAGAGCGACTCTGATCATGTTATTCACCTGGATGGACACTATACGGATTTGAGGTCAGGAACCTGGTCGACCTCCGAGTCGATGTTTCTTTAGCGACTCACAGTTGCGAACGGGGCCACGACCTTTTCCGTACACAGTACAAGGAGCAATAATGTAGGGATCAATGAGGCTAGTCTTGCCAGCCGAGAGTATCCTGGATATCATTTCGTCAGCTCCCTGATGTCGATAGAAGTAGAGGTCCAGCCCACTCTAAGTCTACGTCTCTGTGTTGCGCGTCGACCCGGATGCCCTTGATGTCGTCGAGGTTGTTATCCTAAGGAGAGGTAACGTC
>WSTY01000068.1:22021-37974 GCA_019633465.1 Tulasnella sp. 417
GTCTACGTCTCTGTGTTGCGCGTCGACCCGGATGCCCTTGATGTCGTCGAGGTTGTTATCCTAAGGAGAGGTAACGTCAGTCGTGCGCGAAATGGGAAGCAAGACGAACCAATGTTAACTTACGTCGTAAATCTTGTCAGAGTGGAAGGCCCCATCGCGTTCGTTCTGCAGCAGACCTGTTCCACTATATCGTAATGTTAATAGTCTACTCCCTTTTCAGGCGAATTGCACAGAAGCTCGCGTACCTGGTGTGGATAAGGATCGGCTTCCTCTGCGCGTCTGGCTTAGCTTGTGCTCGGCTCTCTAGGCCTGCCAGAATCACTTTGGTGAGAGGTAGGTCGTCCGAGTCGCCGCAGTTTATAACGACATCGTGCTCCGAGGCGAGTTTCCGAATAAGATCGAGGTCCGAATGAGATCCTTGGATAGCCTGTACGCCGATCGCTTGGACGGCAGCAATGTCTTTGGGATTACGGACTAGTGCAGTAAATTGGGCGTTCGGGTAACGGTTCTTGAGCTCGACAAGGACCGAGCCACCAATGTAGCCCGTGACACCAAGGAAGAAAAGTGAGAATCGGTGAGCCATTCGAGACTTGATAGTAAGAGAGGATGAAAGTGCAAGAGGAGCTATGGATGCGATGTTGTTGAAGTACTGTGAGACGATGGACCCTTTTATATCTCGCCATTCGTTCACGAGAAAACTCAACGGCACTGATCGTTGATAACTTGACGGTTTCTGAGTCGAGTGCTGAAAGAGCATCCTGACAAATATGACGCTGGAAATCCTGCACGCACTGTCCCAGTCGCAGTCTTCTCCGCCTGCAGCACTCAGGGCAGACCGTCGAAAATTCACAAAGGGAATGCCGTGCGAAGCATGACTGACCAAGGATAATGTGTCATCATCGGCATACTTGTACTTTGCAATCACCTCGGCTCAGAATATGCAGCGTTGCGCGAAGCATTTGGTAGAGTTGAAGGTGGAGGACAACACGTGATGACTAATGAGTCTGTCCTCGGCCCCACGGTCGCAATGTCAGCTCTGACAAATCCATTGCAAGTAGTCCCTGGTGGGTCTTCTGACTGGAATTATTCTCGATGTTACTTGAAGTAGTGATGGACTTACGATGCCTTAGGGTATTGCTTCAAGCAGTTTTGTCCCCGTGCATCTCGTGTTCATCACGACACGTTATGCTTTACGGCATGGCAAGCTAGGAAAGATTATCAGCACCATGCAGAAAATACCCAAGAGGGAGAAAATGTTTGGGCAAGGCAACTAAGGCTCGAGTCGATTCAAGACAGGGCTCCAAACTTGAGAGACGACTGGATGTTGGAATTTTACTCGGAGAGGGGAGGACGCTGGTCCGAGGGGGAGAGAAATTTTAATGCAAAAATCCCATGTATTTAATTCTAGCTAGTAATCAAATTGCTACTTATACTAATACGAGTACCTAAAGGGGTAATAGGAGAAATGCGGGGGCTATTTCTCCTAGTGGGAATCGCCCTATCTAAATATAACGCACCTACCCTGCCCCACCCAAGTTGTATCTAATCTGCTCCCGGGAGACTACGCCATATCCCACTCCTCCTAATATCCTCAACGCTGGACGACGAGGACTCGGACAGGCGCTGGGCGGGCGGGCCAACCCACCCGACTTGGATCGTCTAACACAATTGGAACTAGAGACGAGAGACCGCACACGCAGTAAATGGCGTGAACGCGCTCGTGGGCGGGTAGGCCGTTACCCGGCTCAGACGGTGAAACATAATTGTGCACCAGAAACAAGTGAAGGAGAGGAGATGAGTAAGTGGCGTGAGCGCGCTCGCAGGCGGGCAGGCAGTTACCCAGCTCGGACAGTGGAACAGAATCGTACACCAGAAACAAGTGATGGAGAGGAGGTGAGTAAGTGGCGTGAGCGCGCTCGCAGGCGGGCAGGCAGTTACCCAGCTCGGACAGTGAAACACAATCGTACACCAGAAACAAGTGACGTGGAGGAGATGAGTAAGTGGCATGACCGCGCTCGCAGGCGGGCGGGCAGTTACCCAGCTCGGACAGTGGAACACAATCGCGCCCCAGAAACAAGACACCGAGAGGAGACGAGGAAACGGCGTGAACGCGCTCGTTGGCGGGTAGGTCATTTACCTAACCATAGCCACATATCAGGCCACGCCCGGGAGGGGCGGACAAGCCAACGCAGCCTCCGAGATGATTGCGAGTTGACCCCGCTATCATATGCCGCTCAGGAGGTACGCTTGGTATCTGGCTGGTAGTTTGGTGAACGTTGTCTACAACACCGCCGGCGGGCTCACCGTGAAGTGCTTCGTATGCCATCTGCTTTGCGAGATGAGACTCGGAAGATACATCCTGTAGGGATCCAGTGAAGTTGGATTCTGTCGGTAAACCAATCAAATAGGACTCGGTTGGGTGCCAAAAACCTCCGAAAGCTGACTCCTTTGTTGGATAGGGTTCAGGCATCACGCTTCGCAACGGCCAGGCGAGGAGTGTATCCCGCCTTACCCCACCCTCGGTAGCCCATACATCGGCCTCGATCGCATCATAAAAGGCATCGTGAGCGGGGTGCTCAGTCAGATGGGATTCAGATGACACCCTTCGCGGTGGGGACCCGGTGGAGAAGGTATCGGGCCTTACAGTTACCTCGATAGCTGCAGCACCGGTTCCATCGTGAAGGATAGCGTAAGAGCTCATAGGCCGTACGGCGTCTGAACCTAACGCGTCAGCTCCTATAGGAATCCCTCGTAGTTGTCCAAACAGCCTGCAAAGTTGAAACACCGCTTCCCGAAGCTGATTCTCCGTTTCCGTCAGTCGATTCTCCGTTTCCTTCAGTCGATTCTCCATCTCCGTCAGTCGATTTTCCGTCCCTTGAAGCTGGTTCTCCATCATCGACCGGGTTGTCTTCGAGTTTTCTAAGTCCTTCGCCAACTCCAACATCTTCATTTCGAGAGTTTCTTTCCCGGACTCAGGCCGAACCTCCTTAGGGCCATGGTAGATGTGACTTTCGGGATGGCGGGCTGCCGGCACGACTGGTGTAGAGGTTCTTGGGTGAACAGTGACCGAATCCTGGCGCATACATGCTTTTTTCGACCAGTATGGTCGACGCAGCACCTCTGGGAGAAGCTCTGGACGGCCTTTGCGGAATTTATTTTCTGAGTGAGCATACACGGCTTTGCCCGCCCCCTAGGAAAATGAAGCTCGATATCGGAGACGCCACGAAAGCGAAGGATCTGGGTGCTCACTCTATCTTGCTTCTCAAACCCGTAGTTATTTAGTTGTTTTTGAAAACTTGTCCACTGCAATAAAGTATGAGTGTACTCGTTGCGTATTCCAGTCCCGGTGGTTGATACCTGTTTCATGTCCTTGAAGTGTTTGGGCATAACATTCGCTCTAAAGGCCTTGATGTTGGGTATTAGGAAAGCGTCCCTGTGCCCGGTTTTGATCCACCGGGCGAAGGGTTTCATGACATCGTCTTCCAGCATGCTTTATAGAAACATCAGCACCCGAAGCGGCTGTAGATTTAGTAGTCCACTTACTCATAAACTTTAACCGGAAATTGCTTGCTCGACGAGTGCTTTTGCGTCCGATGCTTATCTAATCGGATATCGTTGATTATAGGGACGGAGGACGCCCGAGTAGCACCGTCATTTTGTCCGTTGCTCTCTTCTTGCAATGCGCTGTACCGGGCAGCGGAAGTATTTTCGAGCGAGTATTGCGCTTCACTCTGACCCGCCTCCCTGAGGCTTTGAGAGGTATGGATGGATCCAGTGGAGGGTCGAAGGTCAAAGCGAGAGGATGACATGCGAGACGCTGAAAGACTGGGCGACGGGGTGTTCGAGAATGAAGTGACGGGAAGTGCATGCTGTGGGAGCATGACGGGGAGACGTCTATGAAAAGGGCAAGTACGAATTTGGACAAGAATTTCGGGAGAGAGAGATATTACATGCGATCCGAAAAGGTGGAAATCAACGGCGATAAGAGCGTTAAGATGGTGGCGGGAGCTGATTGCGACGAGTATTGGAGAGACGGACAAGGTATAATCGTAAGCTGGATGTGTATCTCTCCTTGCACTGGGATTCACCCCAAAATACCTGACGGCACGTAGTTGGCATGTAGTCTTACTCACACGCAATTTTTTATGCATTGTTGCCGTGCGTGTTGGGGAGTATCACAGAAAATATGTCTTTACCATATGTGCAAATTTAGGTCCATCCCATAAACAGAGAGGATATATAGTAATATGCAGAATGCCGGTTCGCCATGGCCGCCTCACCCGATCACCCACCGCAAATCTGAACGCGTGACATCGAATAAAATCCCGAGTCCGCCAAAACCAAGGACTTTACCCTCACCCACGTGATTGTCAAACAAACAAATCTCGTTGTGAACCAGAACTACAACTCTTCACCCACCCCCTCCCCTGCGTCGCCCTCCACAGCTATCCAACGATCTTCCGCAACCGCAACCTCCGTTCAATGCACCACATGGCTTGTCTTCCTCAAGGTGAGTCCTTGCTGTAAACTTGAGCCACGCCCTAGAACGCCCTAGCCTCGTAGACTGTGAGCGCCGTGTCTACTGACCCTGCTCACCGATCAATGTTCCGCGAGCTCGTCGTCATCGTCATCAACATAGAGGTACGATTCCGAAGCGTCCCTCATTCTCGCAAACCGCTCAATGACTTGCACTTCCTACTTTATATCCGCAGCTGCTCGGGACGGGGAGAGCAGGGGGTTTCTATGAGGGTGCCTTGAAAGGTCGTTAGTTGGGTGTTGTTCATCCCCTAGCCTTCTCCTTTCGGTGCAGGGTTTCCTTCGAGAGGCTTCTCTCTCCCTAGTAGACTCTCTAGAGTAATTGTTTCCTTCTATATACTATATCTATTGCAATAGATTCGTTTCCTGCATCGTTTGGCGCCTTACAACTGCAGGAGAAGACGCCCAAGAAGCAGCAGAAAGGTTCACCATAATCAATCAAACTGACAACTTTTAATCACTAGTTGCAAGTCATGGTAGAACGAAAATATTTGGAGTGGAGTAAAACTACCATTACACTTTCGTGCGCGCAAGAAATCCAGGTAAATCCCGGTGTTGCGCAAAATTTATAATAAGCGCAGCGTGTTTCTAGAGTGGGTGCCGGTTTCTGCGTTGTGATTGATCGAGATAGAACCAGAGATAGGCAGAAAAGAAAGGGGAAATGAAAAAGAACCGGGTCAGGGGAACGGAAACGGAAAAGAAAACAGAAACAGAAACAGAAACAGAACGGGAACGGGAACGGAGGCGACTCGGAAAACGTGATCCGTCTATGATCACCTACGTAGAATCTTATCCCCACCCAAGCCAGCCCCTTCCCGAATCAGCGCGCCCTTACTTGCGCTCTTGACAGCCGGAGTAGGTTTTGAAGCGGTAGAGTTTTGATGCTATGCTAACGAATTTTGCTCATGGTCTCATTCCGGGGCTGATTCAGCTCTTCGAACCCTCAACGCCCGCCCCCAGAGCACTACCAACCCTGTAGATAAAACCACCAGTGATATTAACAGTACAGGTAATTTAATCTAAATAATGAATGGTTCAAAGCACTACGCATTGGCTTCAGCTTCCGCCAAGGTCCACTCCACCTCGTGTGGTAGTGTTTCAAAAAGCGGGGTACCACTGCGTGTCCAGCCCAACGCAATACCCCGATTTGAGACTGAACGTGAATTGGAAGCCGTAGGGTTAAGAATGGGCTCTTCTTCGATTTTAATGATCTTGAGAGTCTCGGTTTGAATCGCCCCGCGGGCGTAAAGCAATCTCGCCAGCTCCTTCGTGATATCTCCCCAAACATATTCATCACTGCTGCCCCAATAGAATCGTTCAAATGGGTCCGCGCTTTTATCTCTCCCTGAAAGAGCGTGGTCCAGGAGCAGCCCGTAGAGGTTGGCGAGGTCGTCGATGTGAACGGAATTCCAGACGTTCGTGCCAGGACCAACTTGGACGAGTTCCTTTCGTCGAAGAGCGACTCTAATCATGTTATTCACTTGGATGGATACTATACGCATTTAAGGTCAGGAACCTGGTCAGCCTCGATGTTTCTATAGCGACTCACAGTTGCGAACGGGGCCACGACCTTTGCCGTACACAGTGGAAGGGGCAATAATGTAGGGATCGATAAGGCCAGTCTTGCCGGCTGAGAATATCCTGGATATCATTTCGTTAGTTTCCTGGTGCCGATGGAAGTAGAGGTTCAACCCACTCTAAATCTACGTCTCTGTGTTGCGCGTCGACCCGGATGCCCTTGATGTCGTCGAGGTTGTTATCCTAAGGAGAGGTAACGTCAGTCGTGCGCGAAACGGGAAGCAAGACAAACCAGTGTTAACTTACGTCGTAAATCTTGTCAGAGTGGAAGGCCCCATCGCGTTCGTTCTGCAGCAGACCTGTTCCACTATATCGTAATGTTAATAGTCTACTCCCCTTTCAGGCGAATTGCACAGAAGGTCGCGTACCTGGTGTGGATAAGGATCGGCTTCCTCTGCGCGTCTGGCTTAGCTTGTGCTCGACTCTCTAGGCCTGCCAGAATCACTTTGGTGAGAGGTAGGTCGTCCGAGTCGCCGCAGTTTATAACGACGTCGTGCTCGGAGGCGAGTTTCCGAATAAGGTCGAAGTCGGAATGAGATCCTTGGACAACCTGGACGCCGATCGCTTGCACAGCAGCGATGTCTTTGGGGTTACGGACGAGTGCAGTAATTTGTGCGTTAGGATAGCGGTTCCTGAGCTCGACAAGGACCGAGCCACCAATGTAGCCAGTGACACCGAGGAAGAAAAGTGAGAATTGGTGAGACATTTGAGAATTGATGGTAAGAGAAGAGGAAAGCGCAGGAGGATGTATGAGTGCGATGTTGTTGAAGTGCTGTGAGACGATGGATGTTCGTCGCGCTTCAATGCAATCCTTTTATATTTTGCCGTCCACGAGCGAACTCGACGGCACTGATTGTCAATTACTTGACGGTTTCTGGGTCGAGTGCTGAGAGTGCATCCTGACAAATATGAAGCCGAAAATCCTGCACCCAATGTTTCAGTCGCAGTCTTCTCCACCTGCAGCGTTGAGGCTAGACTTGCACCTTTTACTCCATCTGGTCGAAAATTCACAGAGAGCGGCAGGATGAGCTAAGGTGAATGCCGTGCGAAGCCTATTATGGGCAAGGATAATGTGTCATCGTCGGCATACTTATACTTTGCAATCAACTCGGCTCAGAAGGTGCTGCATTGCGCGAAGCATATGGTAGAATGATATCGAGGGTGGAGGACGTCATGTGATGACTAATCTAGTCCTTCCTCGCCCCCACGGTTGCAATGTCAGCTCTGACAAAACCATCACAAATCGTCCCTGGTACGTCTTCTGACTGGAACTATCAACAAATGGAACATTCGGTAACACTGTGCGAGGAATGCTGTCAACGCTGGAAATAACCTTATGAGGGTCTTGCTCACACCGGAGCGGGTGTCCCATGTCATCAGACAAATGATTGCGCATAGTGGCAATGAGATGAACGACCGGATTTTAACATTCAGTTTGTCGAGATTCCAGAGATGAGCATCCATATATTAAAAATCCGTGGCTATCACATGAAATGCGTCGACAGGGCAGTTCTAATCCATCCGCCAGATGTAAAACTCGCCGCTCTCGCTGACGCTACCTATCACGCCGCTGAAAGGGCACAAAAAAGGAGAGTGCAGTTCAGAGGCGTCTTCGTTAAAATCTGTGAAAGGGAAATACGAGATGCTTTCCCCCGTTTTGGTATTGTCCTCCGAGGACGACGCGAGATAGGCGGTCAGACGGCCGGAGGACGCGATGTCGACCAAGTGACCATTGACAGTTTGAATAAAACTTTTGGGTGCTTCGGCATCGTTCCCAAAAGGATCGCCTGGGTCTTCCGGGTTCTCCATGTATGTGTTATCTTTGGGATATCTCGTAAATGACACCCGACCAGCCCCTAAACCTTCCACCTCTATCCGCAGGGTTTCGTGCTCTAAATGAGCCAGAGCAGTTTGGTAAGTATCTCCGGATGGTCTCCTGCATTCGTGAATGACAGGGAAAATATCTTGCGGGTCTAGCAGAGGATCTGCAAGGGTGTCTCGAGGGAGGGGAAGGTGGTGTTGCTCCTCGTTTGGGCGGTCCGACTTGGATGACCAGCGCACATCAACGGAGCGATTATTTGCATTCCAGAGAACGGATATGGTTTCAGATACGATGAGGAACCAGTGCTAGGGGAATTGGACTAATTAGTTAATTATTATAGCATGGGTAACCAGCCTGCTTACCCTCCCGGATTCCGAGGTAGACACCTCCACTTTCCCTCCATTCTTCCAGTCCCAAATAAACGCATTCGCAAGGTAGGATTCCTGAGTAAATGTTCCTACAAGGACGTTGCTGTTTTGCAGACACATGCCGGTGCAGAACTCGTCCGTCTTGAGTTCCGCTATAACGGAGAATTGAGGATCTTCTGCTGCCAAACTGATTCGGAGAACTTGAATATAGCTGAAATCAAAAGCGTTAGCTTTGTTTACGCTAGGAGCAGGCAAGTGGAACGTACCCTCCATCGTGGGGCATGGCGGTTCTGTAAGCGTTGACAAAAACTAACAATTCCAGAGGGCCGTCACCAGACTGCAAACATAGTTCAAGAGGAATGTAGTCGGTTGGTAGTTTCGCCTTTGCAACACAGTTGAAGTTCTTCTGGACAGGAGGGGTTATCTGCCAAAGCCGTACATGCGGCTGGCGCAGGGCGGGCGGCTGCTCCTGCCTCTCATAGTCCGTGCTTAATGTGACGAGCCACTCTCCGCCTGGAACTATTTTGGCGTCGTCAAACTCTCCAATTAGGTCAGGCCTCAAATAGAACGGGCACTCCTCGCTGATTTTGTGACCGATAACGGCTTGTTCGAAGTAGTATGGTTTTGTTGCCATTTTCCGAAGCTCCGGTATTGGGAGAGAATTGAGCTGAAGGGGTAAAAGAAGTTG
This sequence comes from Tulasnella sp. 417, assembly GCA_019633465.1. Lineage (NCBI taxonomy): Eukaryota > Fungi > Basidiomycota > Agaricomycetes > Cantharellales > Tulasnellaceae > Tulasnella > Tulasnella sp. 417. The sequence goes on from WSTY01000068.1 coordinate 31,014, forward strand.
GAATAAAAAATATAGGCGCCGCAGTTGGTCTATCCAAAATGTTCGGCCACCCGTCATATCGTAAAGCGTTTTGCAAGTCTGGTCGAACTTAGGATTGAGTTTGGCTTGCCTCGGGAATTAGTGAAGAGCTTACGCGCAGTAGATTTATTGCGTCTTTTAGGTCCATTAACTTCGCTATTTCTAGAACGATTTCGTTGGGTAGATCCATCATGGAGGGCATGATGGTGAGGACGACCTGGTTAGTGCTGGCAAGCCGCAACACGAAACAAAACGCGCTCGCTTATGTAAGTACCAGTTGATGTTGACGTTCAGAGGACGCGACAACTCTGTGAATGACATGCACGACTCAAAAGACCCATATAGTCCAACTACGTTTATAGCCGATGATTCCACTCATTTGAATTGGGAACTAGACGCATCTGGAGGTCCAACCTTACTTGTCCTCCTCGATAACGGCAAGGCTAAAGCCAAAGCCGGAGTAAGACCTCCGCTGATCGACGAGGAAGTTATGGTGTCATGTTGGACATCAACATGGGATGGCCTATTTGTAGAGGCACTGATGGAAGTGAAGGGAAAGGAAACTCGATTACTGCTGCAGCAATCATGAATAGTCCACGCTGCAGGATTAAAGACACCCCGATTCTGAGGGCCAAACAAGCCGCTCCCATTGCCAACGTAGAAATCACGAGGAGAGAAGCATATCTATTGGGATCCATGTTATCGATGTACATGAAGGAGGAAAGGCCTAAACAGAATAATGAACAAGCTTTAATTTTCAACGAATAGGACCGAACCGAAAGGAGTAGAATCAAGATTAAAAATGTTAGCATGTTGAGAACATATCAAGCGCTTTCCGCGACAGGGGAGGGAACTCGGGGAACATCGACGTGCATGGGGGATCCGGGACGGGCAGGACCTTTGGAAGCGGAGGGGCTGCTGGGCGAGTCGCTGAGGGTGGCGATGGGAGGTAAGGCGTGAGGGGAGATGGGAGCGGACCGAGGCTTGTTCTGAGAAGGTGAAGTGGAAGAGACTTTGCGTTCATGCTCCACGTCCGCCCAGCTTCGTCGGCTTTGAGTGTCAGACCGAGTGTCCAACGAAGCTCGTCGAGACTGAGAGCTGTAAGGTGGGCCACGCGAGGACTGCTCGGTCGGAGAAAGGATGCTGTTCAGCTTCGACGGGACCGGTGGAGAGCTGGCAGCGGACGACGATCCGTTGCTGTCGATTCGGCTGCGTTTGCGCTCACCCTCCATCGTTTCGTCGCTGCTTGCTCCTCTCTTGAGTGGAGTACCGGAGCGTCCTGGAGGCGGGGAACGAACTCGATCGATTGGCCCACGGGTGGAGATGGTGGGAGAGCGGCTGGGTGGACCACTGCCGTTCAGGATATGATCAAGGCGTCCACCGGAGACGGTCCTCGTCGGAGGGGGAGGAATTGAACGACCATTGCCAGCCGCCAATCCCATCAACGCAGCAGCAGCTCCTCCATGACCATCCTCTCGCTCCGGTTCTTCGTCATAATCCTCGTCAACCGAACGACTCGGACGATGAACATGTGGGGGCGGTGGAGGAGCCGAGGGCGTCGTGGTACCAGAATGGCTGTGGGTCCACTGAGGGGGTGAGGTCTTGTGAGCTGAAGGTGCCTTGAACGGTGGTGCGGGAGGCAGTTGCTGAGGTTCAGGCATGGGCGCAACCGAACCTCTGCTATCAGACTCCTGCTCGACCAGTCCTTGCTTGATCCCAGCACCCCTCTTCGACGGTTGCTTCCTCTCTTTCTTCTCCTTCACTGGTTTTGGGGTCCCAGCATCGTCCCTCTCCTTCGCTCCTCCTCTCTTCTTCCTCTCCTTCGCTGGCTCCGCAGTAGCCCTACCCGTTCCAGTCGGCGGCGGCGACTCGCTTCCCCTGTCTCTCATGTATGCACTCTGGGTTGCGCTTTCTAGTGGTGGTGGCTTGCTCATAGACGATGGTGGTGGGACTCCGTTGCTCTTGCTCCCCAATTCGGGGGTTCCATTGTAGCTTCGATCTACCCGCCCACTAGTAGCGTGATGGGGGTGATGCAGCGGTGGAGGAGGTTGCTGCTGTTGGAGTGGGGGAGGAGGGCCTTCAGAATGACGACTGGCCGGAACGTCACGATCGCGGTCCCAACCTTCTCGGCGAGGTGCCTCGCCGTCGTATCTTGGATCATATCGCCTCGATGGAGGTGCCGATGACGGCGGTGCCGGTGGCGGCGAAGGTCGTCTTGGAGCAGCTGGATGGCCTTGAGGTGGCGAATGTTGTTGAGCCCAGTACGAGGAGGAAGGGGGGTAAGGAGGAGAACGAGCGTCGCGGCGGTCGGGATACTCGGAACGAGAGACGTGAGGGGATGGGACACGGCGGTCGTACGAGTGAGCCGAAGGGGGTCGGGCGGCGTGAGGAGGCGGGTAGGCAGCGGACGATGGAGGACCGTTGGAAGGAGGCGCAGGCGAGCGGAATTCCCTGGGTTGATCCACCATGCCGTTCCTCGAGTCGTTCCTAGCATGTCTCCTCTCCCACGGCGGGTCGTGCCTCTCGTTGGCGGCAGTCGACGTAGCGGTTCCGCGGTCATAAGGCAGACCATGGTGCGCGCTGGTGATCGGCGGGGGGAGACCTTGAGGAGTCGGTGGGAAGTTCGACGAGGACCGGGAGTAAGGCGCGGACTGGTGGTTGTAAGGCGTCGATGGCGGAGGTGACATGGCGGGTCTTCGGTTGCCACTCCTCGGCGACTCGTCAGGAGGCGAACGTCGACCACGAGGTCCATCATGAGGATCGTATGGAGCACGACTGTTCATAGAAGGCAACGCGTCTCTTCCGGACGGTGGTGGGGGTGCCATGTCGCTAATCCCGTGAATCGGAGGCTGGGGGACTGGATGGTGCAGTGGAGGTGGGGGTGGTCCGTTGGTCGAGCGGTCGCGACCCTCTGGAGGGGGGTATCGTCGGCTATCGTCCCTTCGGTCCACGTCCATTGGCGCAAGAGGTGCATGTCCACCGGAACCTCTCCTCGGAGCCGAGTCGTCGATGTTCAATGGTGGGGGTGCACCGCCATGGAAGGGCTCGTCAGCGGGATGGCGACCGTACTCGGCCGACCTCCTTCCACCGCGCATCGATGGGCTCGGGGCAGGAAGGTCTCGAGTTGCTCCGCCGTTCATGGGATGATCGACTCCGTTGCTTGGCCTCGACCTGGAGTTGCTCCTCGAGTGGGCGTGAGGGTGCTGTGGTGGTTGATGTCCAGGTCCAGAGCCACCGCTTCCCGCTGCTCCCATGAGCATCGACGGGGGTCCGTGTCCGCTCGCGTAGGCGGTCGGGTGAACGTCCTGCGGTCCCGGAGCAGCGGGCATCGTTCCTCCGTTGGCTTGCACGTCCTTCAGCAACCGCAACCTCGACTTGATCACCTGATTGTTCGGGTCCAAGTCCGCCGCTCGCGCGTAAGCATCGATGGCATCGCTGATCTGGTTGTTGCACGATTCGTAAAGCGAACCCAAGTCGAACCACACTTCGGGGATGTAGGGATTGATCCGAATCGCTCGGGAGTAAGCATCGAGCGCGTCCCGGTACTGGTTGATGTTGTAATAAAGAACGCCGATGGAGCACCAGAATGTGGGGTTGCGGCCATCCCGATAGACGGCTTGCTGGTAGGCCTCATACGCCTTTTGGTATTTCTGAACAGCCATATAGGCTCGGCCGAGAAGGTACCAGCTTTGAGCATCGCCGCTATCTATTGGGTGCAAGTAGGATGAACAAATGAAAAGGGGGAGATTGTCATCAGCAAGGTTATCGCGTGTTTTCTCCAAGGGGAGAAACGTGAAAGAGCACGTACCAGCCTCGAGGGATTTAGTCAAACACTGGATCGCCATGTCCTGATTCACAAATGAGGATCCAGGCTGGTGGTACAGCCACCCGAGTTGTTGCAGGACTTTCGCATGATTAGGGGAATCGGCTAGAACACGTTCATAGGCCTCTTTGGCTTGCTCGTACTGCGATGATTGCCAAGCGGGGTAAGTGAGATGTTTTGAAATGCCGCGATTACGCAGCCAGGAAAAAAAAGAGAGACGGGTTCGGAGCAAGAGAAGTCGCGTGCAGGTCGGAAGGAATTCGAAGCAAGATGCGGGGGGCGAAAAGGAAGCAATAAAGTCGAGGGAGTTGAGATAAGTCGGGATGTGAGAAAAAAAAATAGGAAAAGGGAGGAGGAAAAAGAAGTCAGCCAAAATTAAAGTTTTCGGGACGAAGTCGGCGGAGCGGGGAAAATCAACCCGAAGGCCACAGCAAGGAAGAGAAGAGGGGGGCGAACGGGGGAGGAAAACAAAACAGCCGACTTACGTTCTTGGCCTGTTCATACACGTGACCGATCTGGAACCAGATATCCAAGTTGGCGAGCGGTGCAGGTGGGTTGCGAAGGATACGATCGAAGCACTGAAGGAAACGGGATTTGGGGGTCCAGGTCGTCAGGTGGTATCCATTGTGTCAACCTTAAAGGAGCAAAAATGAAAAACTCACGTCGAGACTCTCCGAATACTTCTGCTGCTGCTTATAAATGATGCCCAGACGGAACAGGATCTCTTCCGCCTTTTCGAAGTCTGTGTTTTATTTAGTTCAGGAAAAAAGAAAGGAAAAGAAGGTCAAGGGTCAGTTAGTTACGCCTTCAATTCGACGATCCTCAAGAACGGCATGAAAGGGCGTTCTAACGCACTTGCATCCATGCGGAGGACCGAGGAGAAGGCTTCTTCGGCATTGTCGAGCGAGCCATATCGATCGTACAGGATTCCGATTCCGTACCACAGTTTGGGGTCCTATAAACGAAACACGTGGAAATAGATAGAGATACGCACACGTCAGTCACGGGTGGTTCGGCGGGGCCAAGGGGACAAGACAGAAGGGAAAAAAGGCGCGCCCGGGTGGAAGAGAAGAAGAGACAAGAGGCGATACGAACCTTCGGATTTGGAAGATGATACAGGGCCTGCTGATAAGCGGCATAGGCCTTTTGCAAGTCATCCTGCATAAGGTAGCAGTGGCCGAGCGCACTCCAAACCTCGCCGTTCTCTTGGCGGACGTCTAAAGCGCGTTGGAAGAACTCGATGGCCTAGAAGAGAGGCGGAGAAAAGAAGAGGGGGGGAGAGAGGAACGAGGTGGCAAGTCAGTTGCCCGTTCGCCCAGCAAGGGGCGTGATCAACCCAATTCGGGGGCTTCCTAGCTTACTTTGCCGAAATCGTCTCTCGATCGCGCGATTGAAGCCACCTGCGTAAGGGCGCGTTCGGATTCCGGGTTGTGTCTGAGAGCGTTCTCGTACGCGTTCTCCGCTCTGTCAGGGTCGTTCATTTGTTCCGCGAGATTGCCTGTTCCGGGTGAAAGACAGGGTGCATGTGTGTGGTGTGGATATTTCAACGGGTCCGAATTGGGTGAGAGCAAGGGCGGGTGGCGTCAGGGATTTTTTTGCGTAAAGTGTAGCGGCATCGTGGGCGCGCGTGTCGCGGATGAGTGTCATGAAACGCCGAGAAAAGGGATAAAACAAAGCCAATGGCGTTGTGTGTGCCCATGTGAGACCGAAACGAGAAATTGTCAGCGCCTTTTTCGGAGTTCTCACGTGACGACAAGGGGGAAGGGGTGATGGAAGAAGTTCCGTTCCAGTTTGAACTGAGAGGCAAAAGGCACTGACCGAGAAGGATCCAAGTCTCTTCGTTCGACTGAGCGAGGCGCTGCAATGAAGCGGAAGTGAAACCCGATCGAGCACCTGCACCACCGCGGACGCTGCTTGGTCGGGCACCGGCGGTTGGTGGACGGTGATGGGATGCGGCCGGCGAGACTTGCATCGGACCGCTTCCGTTTGCAGCTGCTGGTGGGGGTTGCTGCGGCGGTGGACCTCCTGATGGTGGCGGAGGTGGTGGTGGGTGAGCATGTCGGGGAGTATGAGACGACGGTGGGGGTGGTAGGTGTGGTGGAACGCCGTTTGGAGGGGGAGCTGCATGCTGCGGTGGCGGGGGTGGGTGATGGGATGAGTGGTGATGGTGAGAACGCGGAGGGAGGGTAGCGTGGTCGAGGGGAGGGGGACCGGCGGAGTGAGGGTGGTGGGCCATTGGGATTGGGGGGGGAAAGGAAAGAGGGAGGGCGGGCAAACGAAGAGAGAAGAGGGAGGAAGGGGAGGAGGGGGAGGTTTGGGTGAGATTTATATGGGATGGAAAGTTAAGGGTCCTTTTGGGTTATAGATGACCGTTCTTCGATTTCCAAAGGGCTGCCTTGAAGATTCTTGGGACCCTGAGGGAAGGAAGTTGATGCGGGGTAACACTCAGGGTCCTTGCGCTTCTCTTCAAGCCTCAACGAAAAGTGTGCGTGGCAAGCCCCCAAGCTATTCCGATCTCGGCACTTTATGAGAACCACCCACCCAACACAGCCACAACACATCCCACCTCTCAAACCCACGGCCCGGTTGCCCGCAGCTCTCTGTTTTTCTCTGCGACGTCATAATATTACATCCTCGGCATTCAAACAACAAGTTGCTCGCTATCAGATGCACGCGACGACTCGGCGCCAAATGGGCTATCGGATGCATCTTCTTCCAGAAAGGTTGGGGGGATAAACATCGCTTTTCCGTGCCTTGTTCGATTCTACCTCCGATGTTTTCCGGTGGGGTCGATGACGCCGCAATCAACGATTTCAGGGTCCCGCCTAAAAATCGCCATTTCGCTTCCCCGGCGCCTGTTGTCTCTGCCCCCACACGTCAATCAAACTAACGGGCTGTCGCGGCACACAAAGCTGCGCAAAGGCCAAAGGCAACCAAGACGCGCTACACCGCAACCCCCGCCACACAGGCTTGTAATTTAAGCGTTCCCCGTCCGTTGGGGACCCAACTACTCCGTCTTAAAGGCATGTGTCCGGTTATCGACCTTGTCATGCGGCCCCTCGTTCTTTTTCTCTCCTCACGAGACAAATGAACCGGGGCAACGGGTGCCGATTGACCAAG
>WSTY01000069.1:0-40114 GCA_019633465.1 Tulasnella sp. 417
TATCCTCTAGCTCCTCCCTTTATGCCGCTTCATCTCGCTCTCCAACTCTCGTCCATCAATTGCCCAGCTGCGCAAGGAGAGCTCCCTTGTAGCGCCGATATTTGACTTCCTTGGACCAAATAAGCTTGCACCATAAATACATTACGAAACAATCTATTATGAGATTTGAAGGAATGGGTGGCATATTCTAGACCAGAGAGCATGATCTACATAGGGGAATGGGGGAGTAGAAAAGAGTTGATATGCTGACTGATCAAATAAATTGCGCCAAATAACAAGTGACACCAGTGGTCCAGAGGGAAGTAAAGCCAACCAAAAGACAAACAATAGCAAGCATCGGCTAAGACCGGCAACTCACACAACACTTACTTTCCCCGCCTACGGAGTTAGCAATGCTTCCTGACGGGGCACTGGGAAGGAGTGTGGGACATACCCTGGTGTACAGAGCAAAAGGAAAATACACAAGAGGGGAAATATGGTAGAGGGAGAGTGAAAGAACAAGCCAGACAAATGGACCATAAAGAAAGGAGAAAGTGACCATGCCTCTTCACATAGGTGCAGAGGTGTGAGCATTGTTGTGCCCAAGTGGGGGCAACATGGGCATCTCTTTCATCTGTTTGTGGGTTGTTGTTCCAATGAATCTCCCCTTCATCTATTCAACCCCAGGTGTCAGAACTGTTCCAGTGTGAAGGTTAACACCATGCTTCTATGTATAGTGCAACCTCCACATGCCATCAACCACAGTGGCTTTCTGACCTAGGTCTGACAGTGGCATTGGGCTGGCTACCCTTTTGGAAGTTGGGGCAGGCAGACTTGGGAGGGAAATGCAAACTGGTGTGCAAACCCCCACAATGACCTAAGTGCCAGTTATATTCAAGTGGTGCATACAGGTACATGAATGATATTCAAATTTAACACAAAGAAAGATGTGGAGTTGGTATCATCCACTCTGAAGAGCAATCAGCGATTCCCAGAGCATTTAACATCTACTCTCTATGGGAACTACCTGGATGTCATCATGGCTCTTGTTCTGCTGTAGTTTTGAAGAATCAAGCATCCTCCAGCACCTAGTACAAAGCAAGCTTTGGGACTCCCCTAATTGGTAATGACCAATTATTGACATTGCAGCCGGCATCTTCAAGCAAACTTTGCATGTTGCCCCTGGTACCCATGACATGAATGTTGTGAATGGAAGCTCTGAAGAAGCTGGGTCATATCTTTGTCTCCACCTTTCATATTTGAGTTCAGTACTCTCTCAGTAGAGAGCCAAAAAAAAGTGCATACCGTATCTCATCAACAATTAATGGGTGCTGACAGCTGCCATGATGAATGAATAAATATGGCTTATTCAGCTGTAATAGCAGTCCACTTAATTCCACCTCACAAAGTGGGAGGCTGGTCTCAAAGCTTCGATGGGGTGGCCAACCATTGTCCACTTCATCCAGAGTCCGCTCAAATTGACTGTTTCTCCTGATGGGTTTGAGAATAAGAATAGCATTAAATTGGTATCCGAGCTGGACTGACCCTGCACATTCCGATAGTGTTGCAGCACCGCTGGGGTTGTGGCTTTGAGAGTTGCCCCCTTGGTCTTGGTGTGTTGGTGGGAGCGAGGGTAGCTCAACCAACCTAAAACCTTCAAAGCGGATATTGCAGCTTGTTGTTTCCTATGTAGAGAGCATTGTCACCGTCAACCCGTTCGGAGGTAAATGTACATCCTACAATGATTCACCTCAGATAGGATATCACCACAACACCGTCCTAGGATGTTAGCCAGGTCTTGCAAGGTATGGGTAGATGCGAAAACATGTCTGGACTGAAGAACAAGCGGGGACCAGCGAGGTATATTGCACTTGTAAACCGACATTGTCACAAGGGCCTGTGCATCGTACACAAGTGACGCGGGAACTGAAGGGGGTTTCTAGGGACTAGATCAATATTATGACTAATTACACACTCCGGCAGGCATGCTCACGGTGAGATCAGCGAGAGTGTTCGTAAAGTGGGTGGATGGGCGACCAATAAAGTGAACCGCGGATCCGGGCATCCTGTCAATGAGATCTCAGCTCCAACTGGCGCAGGCAAGATCTCATTGGTGGTGACACCCACCTCCACGCCCGGAGAGGACTTCCACGTTGTGGAAGTGAATTAGGCGAACCTAATGACAGATAATCATGAGCTACATTCCACCTTCGAAGAACTCCTTACCGTCTTCCCAGACCTGTTGGCCAGCTGAAGCGCCAGTGAGATCAAGTGAAACCTTGTGTGCCCAGGCCAAGCATTCGGTATCTGCCGCTGCCGGGCTTTCGTGCAAGATGGTTCGTAGAGTTTGTAACTGCAGGCTCTCAAACAAAAGCCTTTCGCGAGGACTGCTTAAAACTCCATCCACCTTCGAACGCAAGCTGCCTAAACTGAGAAACGATAAGATTAACGGGATTCGGGGAATCTTCGCTGTCCACTCACTTGCAGTCGTTTTCAATCAAACCGGAGGTCCCCGCTTCAAGTCCGCGCCACTGGGCTTGTAGTCTGGACACCGCAGTCTCGAGTGTTGCTTGCTGTGCCTGGATGAGGAAGGTATGAATGTCTATTCCTTTGGATGGAGGCCCGACGCTTGAGTCTTCACTCCAGATGTCGAAGGTGGTGGACATGACCTAGGGCCAAGCCGGACCGAGGATTACGTCAGCAGTTTAAACCAGAATTTGAGAGGAACACCTCGCTTACATTCGGGTTGGGACACGTATCCTCACCACTCCTCTACATCCTTCACCACCTCTGGGCCCGATGCTCAGTTATTTAACTATTCTTCCTGCAATTGTGCTGGCTTTGATTGCAGACTTTCACGTCGCTGCAAACATTTCGCATTCCCCTTCTTTCCTGTCCGACGTCCCAATCAAGCAAGACCAGGCTCAGCATGTGCTAAGCCACAGACCAAAGACAACCTTGGCACAGTGTAGAGCCAAAGTAACCCAATTCCTTCACCTTATTGCTGTAGCATCGATCCTAACTTCTGTAGTTGACAGGTCCCATCGAGACCACTCAGTGCGATTACGAGACTCTGGAGAGTGTGATCAAACCCCTGCATACCTCCTTACATTCTTTGGTCCGAACACCCTTTTTCAAGTACCTTAAGGTTGGTGGCTTCCTATGGCTAGTGAACGCCTAGGTTCTAACCTCTTGCCCGCGTCCTGCATGCTTAGATCGACCTCATTCGAGAGTGCCCGTTCTGGGAGAGCAATGGTTTCTGCGTCTTACGGGACTGCGCCGTGACGACGGTCGACGAAGTAAGTTTCTCTATGGCATTCCATCCTTGTGTGCTTTCCATTAACTTGGATGCCGTCCGCAGCAAGATATACCTCCCAAATGGCGAGCTGAGTGTCTTGGCCGTCTCAACCGCCCCCCACAAGAAGAGCTACGAAAGTCGTTCCCAGGTTGCTATTACCGCGACTCTGACTTTTGTGTTCTCGATGATGAAGAATCCAAAGGTGCTGTTTCCTCCTTAACGTCGAGAAATGTTTTCTGACCAAGCCTATCTATCCACCGCCAGGGGGTGAATACGTAGATCTCACGTTGAACCCAGAACGGTTCACCGGCTATGCAGGACCTGCAGCCAACAGTGTTTGGGCAGCCATCTACCAAGAGAATTGTTTCGGTCTCTCTGAAGCGGACCTTCGATCGACGATGGAAGAGGGGGATATCGACCAAGACCTACTAACCACATCGTCACACGGAATTTCCCCGGCAGACTTGTCCTCACTCTCCCGCTCTCCGCTGGCCAAGCAAGCCCATGATGCAGAAAAGGATCTCTGTCTGGAGAAGAAAGTGTACTATCGGGTTATTTCTGGTACTGTTTCGCTGCTGAAATCCTGGTGGCGTCTTATAACATAATTCTTTGTAGGTCTTCATGCGTCTATTTCAACTCAGCTTTGTTTCCACAATCTCGACCAACGGAGCGGACAATGGAACCCTTCATTGCAGTGTTTCACCGATAGGGTGGCTTCACATCCTGAAAGGTTGCAATACATGTATTTCAACACAGTTTTGCTCCTAAGGGCGATATCCCGAGCGGAAAGTTACCTCTCTGCTTACGATCTTAACACTGGCGGAGGGCAAGATGAAAATACTTTGACCACTCGCTTAGTCAGAGAAGTCATTGACAGGGCAAAGGTTGTCGGACAGTTTGATGAAACCCAGCTATTCCGGGGGGAAGCCAAGGTACATACTTTTGGGACCAGAAAGTGTATGATGTCGCTGACAAGGGCTTCAATCAGACGCTCAAGGAGGAGTTCAAGGCTCATTTCCGCAATGTTACCCGTATTATGGACTGCGTCGGTTGCGACAAATGCCGGTTGTGGGGAAAAGTCCAGACTTCGGGAATTGGTACCGCCTTAAAGATCCTTTTCGAGTTGGATGAAGCAGCGCTCGAGTATGTAACGTTAACCTCGCACCGTTTTGCCCGATCTCTCCCCGGTCTAACGCCCTACTAGTCCAGTCGCGAATCCCAATCTTCTTCTACGATCGGAAGTTGTGACCCTTTTCAACACTCTTCATCAGTTCAGCGAGAGTTTGTTGGCCGTTGACGAGTTCCGTCTGCTCTGGGCAAAAACCGAGCTGCCGTCGGAAGTTCCAAGTTTCCAGTCGACCGAGGGCGAGGGAACTCAAGGCAACCTTGTAAGTCGACATAGCTAATCTCATCCAATGATGTCTAACGTCAGAACGTAGAATTCCGACGGTCCTCGTCCCGAAGAACAGCCTTCGAGTACGGCAGCAAATCTTTCCGGATTTGCGACTTCCTGCATTTCTGGCGTCGTGAATACGTGCAAGAGAGGGGTTGCATGCTGTCTAGAAGCTGGCGGCCATGCCTCACGAAAGGTCGTAGATGGCTTCTCGGCCCTTTTCAAGCACACGCCTACCCCTAAATCACCTCGCAGCGATCTCTAAAGCTCTCTGTGATAAACGTGACTCTATGTAGTCTAACTTCATTGATGGCACATTGTCAATACACCCCACTCTTTCAACCCCCGCACGATCTCAGATTAGACCATTTGTCTCGAGAAGCAACACGATACCTACGGCTCGGCAGTCAGACCAGAACGGGCGAAGACCAGCTGAGAAACATACTGTGCACGATTTCGGGGATGGTCTGCTGAGAAATATCCACCGTAATGTCGGCCGCTTTGGGAGGCTCGTAAACGTCATCTACAAATTTCATCAGGGCTGTGGTCCCATTCAAGGGCGAACGGAAGTCCTACCTATTCCCGTGAACCCCTTGATTTCTCCCCGACGAGCTCGAGCATAAACGCCTTTCCTGTCCGTCTTCTCTGCGACTTCCAGTGGTGTAGCTACATGAATAAGGAAGAAGTTGCCTCCTGGACCGGCAGAAGATACCACGTGCTCTCGAGCAGCTGCTCGAGATCGTTCATAGGGGGCAATGGGCGCTGCAATCACGGCGGCCCCTGCACGAGAGAGTTCCGCCGAGACGAACGCAATCCGCTGAAATAGAGAATATTAGGCGCCTCTCTCAGCTTTACTATGAAAATAAAGCCTGACTTGGATATTCTTGTGGCGATCCTCTCCGGAGAAACCAAGCTCGGAAGAGAGCTCGGACCTAACGGTCTCTCCTAGAAGAAGAGAAACACTCCGCCCACCCTGTTGATTCAGGGTGACTTGGAGTGCACGAGCAATAGAATCCTTTCCAGAGTTGTATAAGCCTGTCAAGAACACTGGAAAGGAGGTAAGCCTGGATCATTTCGCCCCAAACTACGGTTACATACACACGAAGCCTTGTTTCGTGCGTGCTGGGTAACTTTCTCGCAAAGCCTTGACGACCTCCCTAAATGAAAGGATGTTACTAAATATATCCTTACGCCTGCAGTTTTTGCTAAACGAACGCATAACTAAACCATTCCGGAATAGCCTTAGGGTCAGAGCGGGTTAGAGATCCACTTTGTCGGTTCAGGGGAAGGACCAAGACCAACCGCGCCTGTTTTCAACCGGTGCCGGAGCTCTGTTCCGCTAATGTTCAGCGTAGCGACGCCTTTCGGGACTTGAATCTCGTTAAGCACCCTGATCCACTGTTCTACTATGACGAACATACCTTCATCAACGGGTTGGTACTCCTCCAAAGACGGAATATAAGTCATCATTTGGAACGGCACCATCTCAATGGCAAGCTCGTCCTTAAACTCTGTGACCAAGGTCTAAGCCGCGGGTGAAATGGTTTGGGTCAGCGGTCCTCATTTACTTCTGGATTCCACCTTACTTGAGCATCATAAGGGCCATAAAAGTCCTCGCCATGCGAGTTTTTTCCGGGTCCTGGAAAGACATCGATTGAGATAAAACCGGGAAACGGGGATGGGTAAACTTGAACTCGCCTGCATGGTCTCGGCCCACGATGAAATGCGTGGCACCGTAGTTCTTCCGAATGATAGCATGCCACACAGCCTCTCTTGGACCGGCCATTCTCATCGCCAAAGGTAGCAAAGCGAGATGCGCCATCCCATTTGGATACTTGGGCATAATCGCTTGATAGACCCTTACCCGGCTGCAGGAATAATTTAGCTCACATTCGGCAGGGAGGGTTTGGCCCGTCTTACGTATAGTGATCGACATCTCCGGGCTTAGTCATTCCGACAACCGGGTGAATCAAAACATTCGCAAGGCGTTGCCGCGCTGCACGAACGGTCAATTCTCGGTGCGCCCGGTGCATGGGATTCCGCGTCTGCGTAGCTCATCAGAACCTTCAGGCCTCAGTGTTGAGTCCACTGTGCTGACCTGGAACGCGACTACTTTCCTCCACGCCATTTTCTTGAAGTGCGTACGCAACTCGGATGGAGTAACTGCATGCTGCTGGTAAGAGATTGCTTCGAATCTATTTTTGCTTGGCATACACTCACAACGAAGGGAGACGTAATCATGATACGTCGGTAACCGGATGGCTTGAATAGAACCACCGACGTAGAGATCTTTGGCCCGATTTCGAAGGTATGCTACTGAGGGATGGGCGATATCATCGGCTCCCATGACCCTCTCGGCTTCCTTAGCTTTGTCTGGACGGTACACGTCGCTGACTGGAACGTAGCGTCAGCAAAGCATTAGGGTCTGATTGTTTGAGTCCTACCGGTTATGATCGCGAGGGCTTGGTCATCTCGCGGGTCGCGCAACGTCAATCTACGTCCAGGTTTGATGTCGAGTTCATCCCTTTCGGTTTCGGAAACATCGAGGGTAACGGGAATCGGAAACAGAGTACGGTCCGCTAAACGCATAGTTTCAACGACGCTGGAAAGAGTGTTAGCTCCCTAGTAGGGTAAGCATGAGGCCCGAGCTTACGAGTTGTAATCCTTTTGATCCATAAACCCTTCGAGAGGGCTAAATCCGCCGTTTATTATTAGTTCCAAGTCACATAGTTGCCTCTTTGTATCCGAAGACAAATGATTAACCCGTGTGTAGGTGCAGAAGTATATAGAAGAGGTTCACCTCTGACAAAACTAGATCGCGTAGCGTCGCTGCTTCGGCTTCAAGCTGAGCTTGTATTGGAGCGTCACGAGCAACAAGGTCCTGGGAAAGTCTGGATTTAGTTGGCCATAATGATGACTAGGGCAACGCAGCCTACTTTGAGCACGCCACCGTGAGGAGTATTTGCCATGAAAGCTGATGATTGAGAGAGTAATACGAGAAGATGAGCTTGGGTTGATAAATATTTCTGTGAAGCCTTTATAAGGGGACGACCGATTGTGAAACTTGGCGTGATGATAGTATATCGCGTCGAAATGGCGTCTTCGGCTTCCGTGATGGATCACGTGCCCGCGTCCTCGGCATCAGTCGGAAATTTGCAAGCAAGCATAAATGATAAATTTCGCTAAGAGATTGCGAAATCTTCGGTAAACGTTATCTGAGCACTCGTCCAAATCGAGAACCAAGTCGTCCCCACGTAGATAATAGATCCTGAAGGGGTTACAGGGAGCCTCGCCCCGCTCTCGAGCAATGGACTTCCCGTAACTTTGGGGTGGCCTCGTATCTCACTACTTTACAGAGTAATCTACTTCTAGGTCGGGGTGGTCGCCCAGTAGGACATCGCTGCCATGAAGTGGCCGTCAAGGCCAGTGTTTGTAAAAGTTTGCTAGCGATCCATGAAGGAGTTCTCAGGGCCAGAGTTCAAATGGGGTGCAACCTCTCATCCGTTCTTCATCCCGTATCCACCTATCTTTAACTGGTCATGGTAATAGTCGCAAATTAAAAGGTCGGTGTTATTTCGCCACTTCTTCGATTATATTTTCTCATTTATTCTGTGTCTGTTAGAAAAGAACTGCGAAAGCCGAAAATTGCAGCCACACGTCGCGCATGGCTCTCGTCCCGCAAGTCGGCAATCTCGCTGCCCTCAGAGGAACATCCCAGTCACTCCTCAATGGAGTGCAACCGCTTCTTCTTGGCCACTTGCGCCGCACGATACCCGACATTTGGTCTGGGGGCACGAGTAGGGCCCCTCCTGAAATACCACCTGCCCAGCCTCAGCGGCCCTATTCCATCGGCCCGTTGGGGACCGCCCACCAAGGCCTTTCCATTCCGTACCCACACGATGCTTCTCTTGACTCCTCCGTCTTCGAGAACCCCAATCAAGTATCCCATCCCTCCTCGAAATCTCTCCCTTCCCTAATCCAACATCGACGATTTAACGAGGCAGCCAAAGTTAGATTGATGATGGCCGAGGCCGGTATACCCATACAACCTTCTTGGGAATACGAAAAGATGGCATTCCGAATGCTCATTCCGTCCTTGAATCCGTTCAACAAGGCACGAGTGAACTCGTTTCACGTATGGTGGTCGTTGGTACCAGAGCGAGGACAAGGGACGGGATCTTCTACGGCAGCAATTATCAGGCGCCGATATCTTCATCGGATTATTACGTGGCTCTGCCGTCTAGATGGACCGGACTGCCCCACCAGAGCTTTGATCCAATTTGGAATCACAGCCGCATCCAAAGGATATGCACCGGATATCGCCGAACGATTAATTTCCCACATAACACTTTGGGCGCACCCAGCAATAAGTGCAAAGTTCCTTCTGGACTTCTTCAAAGCGCATGAGCGCTACGCGGGAACGTCCTCTCAACAGCAAGAATGGCTGATGCAGGCAATGGAAACCCAAAAGAGTTCGGGCAGAGATACTACTGCCCTGGCTTTTCTGATCTCAACATGTCAGGAAGGGGGGTTGCAGTTGCCGCCGCACCTTTTACGCGAGTATTCTGCCTTGGAGCTCAAACAAACCAGCGACGAGGATGTGAACTGGAGCCAACAGATAGATAATTCCATTAAGCTCGGCACTTCACCCCAGGGGACATCAGGGAGGGATCGAGTTAGTGCTTTTATTCTTAACCGGCGAGGTTGGATCTGACGGCGACTGCATTTCCTCCTTAGTCTCGAAATTGCCTTTCCGGAAGGCGCCGATGCGCGGCGCGCAGGGCACCCACCCTCTCGACACCTAGAGGCCACAACCGACTCGAAGGGCGCCTTCCTCGAGTGTTTCGCGTTCGTCGAACGCCCTCGGAGTCTCAACTGGACCATCACACTGTGCTGCAGGTGGTGGACCATCTTCGGTCCCAGAACGATCCCGCTGCTGCCTTCCTGCACTTCAAATCAAGATTCGAAACTTTTAACGTCATACCGTCGACCCTGGCCAGTACGTTGAATGCCTTCGCGGAAGGGCGTACCTCGGAGGGCGCTGGAAGGGGGTCCAAGTCTGAAGACCGGGAACGCAGCGGCGTCGAAATAGCTCATTCGAGGACCATTCGAGCTCGTCGATGGCCATCCGCCTACGGAGTATCCCTGCTGTGGCAGATTGCATTGTCTGCTCGGAAGAAGATCTCAATCGATTTCGACCGTCTCTATCAACTCTTCTTACAACACGTTTCAGAAAGCATGGTATCCCTCGATCGGCAGCGAATGTACAGCCAGTGGGCGGTCGAGGACTTGCGACGCATTCATTCGAAAACATCAAGTCGCCCAGGACGTGCTAACATCTACGCACCTTGGTGTCCCCCAAAGTATGCGCCATCAGTCCACGATTTTAACGCGTTCTTGTGGGGGTGCACTGGGAGCAAGGATCTCTCCGGGGTTGGATCTGCAATGCCGTCTGTAGCCCTGGAAAAGGCGGAACATATTATCAAGGACATGGAAATGGTTGGGTTGCGACCTGATCGGTATTCCCTTTCGCAATTGGCCAAAGTATACGCCTCTGCTGGCCGCTGGCAGAAGCTGATCGCCACTTTGGACCGAATGCACCAAGCGAGAATGCTTAAACCGGATCAACGAGATAACGCAGCTCAAACGAGTGTAGGTTGGCCGTTGGCCGACAACGCCCATCTGGGTGGTACGAAGCCGCTCCTGTTTTCGCTTGCAGGGAGGCTCGATCGCGTAGGCCTGGGTCGGAGGGCAAAGATTTTACGACGATGGGCGGAGGAGGGAAAATACCATTGATAAGCCATATTCTAGTAACCGTTTCTGCATTTTCTGTAATTATCGTTATTTCGTACTTTCAGCCGTCTCTGAGTGACAAGAGTGATAGGTCACGTGCTTGGTTTCAGTTGGAATTCCAAGCCAAACCGCAACGACGATGAAACTCAACTCCCCGTTTTGGCCTTGTCTCCTTGCCTTAGATCCTTCAATAGCAGCATCTCTCGTAGCTGCCTGGGACTGCAAGATTAATGTCTCTTCAGCATCTTGGGATTTGACGTCACTCAGCAATGAGCAGATTGTGACCCACACGAGGAGTTCGCCTCCTAGCGAGTATGTCGAAGAAGTGAGGTGGAACATCTGCAAGGAGCTTACAAAACGAGAAGGTTACGACGATGCAGATCAGGTCTGTCGGCTTTTCTTTCAGGCTGGCACTAATGCTGATGAGGGTCTCAGTAGTGTCCTGCTGGAACTCTGGCCTGTCTGACTGAGACTAATAAGAAGCACAACGACGGTGGTGACCGGATAACGGCAGTAATTCCGCTAGCTGTAGCCTCAGATTTGAAGCCGGAGGCGTCCAGCATGCAACGTGAGCTTGTCTAATGAGCAGCTCGTGAGCTCCCCTCACCGCCTTTCCCTAAAGCCCCTTCAAAAGGACTATCACTGCTTCTTCATGGCTCCTCGTTCCCTTCATCGGATCCTGCATCTGTCCGCCATTCACTCAACCTTACGTTGCTCTGCAACTCTTCGGAAGAGTCGCCTAAATTTGTTGGGTTCGACAGGCAGCGAGGTGTCGTTGACATCGAATGGTCTGTGCCGGCTGCTTGCCCGACGTCGAAGGATGGAAGCCATGACCACGACGGTGAACAACCACCCGAAAAAGAGAACCCTCCTGTTCCGGCCGCGGGCGGTGGATTGGGCTGGTTCTTTCTCATGTGAGTTGCCAAGAGTAGTGTCGTATTCTGATAGCTTGCTGATAGTGGCTTCTACTCAGGCTTTTATTAGCTATAATAGGTTACTTTGGCCTCGGGGCGTACTACAACTACAATAACTATGGTTCCACCGGCTGGGATCTTGTTCCGTACGTATCGGCTTCTGTTTGCTTAAAAACCACCACTCACACGATGGACAAGCAGGCATCGCGATTTTTGGAGGGAAGTGCCATACTTAGTAGAGGACCTAGTTTCCTACATGTTCTCAAGCGTTCGAAGTGGTGGAGGAAGCCGAGGTGGATATGTTAGTGTCTGAGGACTTGTCCTTCGATAATCCTTGCAGCGTGGGACCTATTGGCTTTATCGCAGTCACACTTTTCCGCACCTCCACCTCTCCCCCAATAACTAAGATGGAGAACGCGAACCCTCAGTACACTTGCATCTCATGTGCTATCGCATTTATTACTGCAGATGACCAACGCGGGCATTATAAGAGTGATCACCATCGGTACAATATGAAGGTGATACACTCTCATTCAGGGGCTCAGTAGAATTATCTGACCCCCGTAAACGCATTCAGCGCAGAGTCGCCGGTTTACCCCCGGTTACCGCCCATGCCTTCAACGAAAAGGTTCTGGAAAGACGTGCTGAAACCACATTAACCACTTCAGCAACAGGAAAGACCTGTAGAATCTGCCGGTTGGTCAACTTCTCCATCGGGTCCTCCGCTTTCCTCTAATACAGGCTTCAGGAAGGTGTACACCACTGAGAATGCTTATCGCTCCCATGTCGCATCTAAGAAGCATCGTGATGCTGAGGCAGCCCACGGTCCCTCAACCGATAACAATCCCACACCTTCGAGACCTTACAACGCGCAAAGCCAGACGCTCCCCCAACCCGTAGTAAAACCTGTCACCAACGATCCCGGAAACCATGACACCAGCATCGAAGCTAAAACCTCTGGCTCGCGAACTAGTGTCCCTCCAACTACTTGTCTTTTTTGTGCTCTCACCTCGGAGTCCATTGAGGCTAACGTTACCCATATGACCCGCCAACACGGTTTCTTCATTCCGGATAAGGAGTATTTGCTCGACTTACCAGGTCTTCTCACCTATCTTGGGAAGAAGATAGCAGTCAACAACATCTGCATCTGGTGTAATGGGCGGGGCAGAGCCTTTCACAGTCTCGACGCCGTCCGCAAGCATATGCTAGACAAAAGTCACTGCAAAATAGCGTACGATAGCCAGGATGATAGGTTGGATGTCTCCGATTACTATGACTTCACCTCAAGTTACACGGTTCCTTCCACCGGTACGGCCCCGGCACGCACCGCCTTGCTTGCGAGGAAGAAGAGTCCGGCGAACAAGGATGATGAGCAGTGGGAGGATGACGAAGGAGTCCCAGAAGATGAGGTGGACGAAGTTGTGGAGGAAGAGGACGAAGATGATGAAGATATTCACGACGGCGCTCAGGTTACGTACGGCGATACCCCTTACGAGCTCGTCCTGCCGTCCGGCGCTCGAATCGGCCATCGCTCGCTGAAGCGTTACTATGTGCAAAAATTCAGTGACCCTCTTCCGGACGTGTCCGGGTTCGAGAACTCGGACTCGGTCGTCGTTCGTCGGCTTCTGAAGGAGTCGAGGACAGGCCTCATCCCAGCGAGCGGAGGCGGCTTTGGAGGCTCGGGACGTGGCATGATGACCATAAAAGCAAATAGTATCCACCAGGCGAAAGAGGCAGGGAGGCACATAAAGGAGCACAGAGACGCGCGGGCGAAGGAGCAGTTCAGGATCAAAGCTGGATTCAAGGCCAACCATCAAAAGCACTATCGTGACCAGTTGTTGCAGTAGATGGCCCACAAGTTGGACGATCGATTGGTTATGTTAGGATGTATAAATCAATTTAGTACCGGGGTACCATGCATGAAGAGCTACCATAAGATGAAAGGAAAAACAAAGAAGGGGACGGTATCGAAGCGGAAAGGTTCTTGGTGTAGATCCGCAGAGGGAGTCGCACATATACAGAGCAGTCAAATGGTCCACTAATAGAGATAAGATGCCGGAACAACACCCTCCCGCCCACTTGTGGGGTCTCGCACGTACCACCAACTCTCATCGCGATCATCCAAGACCATAATTTCTTGTCCAGCGGCCACAGGGAGCTCTCCTTCCGCTCCGCCCGCGAAAGAATATCGGGCATGCGTTGGACGGTTGACATCACCTGGCTCTCCTTCACTCATCATTCCGGCGGCCCCCATGACGTCGCTTGGTGTTTCGGCACGGGCCCACATATCTGGGTCTGCATGGGTATCTTCGGAAGCATCGCCTTTGCGATGGGCAACAGCGGCGCCTGCCCCAGCAAGACCAGCACCGCCAAGAATGGTGGTGCGTGTGGCTGCGTTGATATGCTCTAGGAGCGAGGAGGGTCGATGATGACGGAAACTACTCTCATCGTCATCATCCTCTGGATTGGGATGGGCAAGACCGGCTTCCCGTCGAGTGCAAAGGGTCCAGAAGATGCCTAAGAGCAACAGGAGGAAGACAATACCAGTTGCAATGGCAATCGAGACGAGGATCACGATCCCGGTGGCCAGGAACTCTGTGGGAGGGAAAAGACGATTGTGTTAGAAATTGCGGAGAAAGAATAGTAACAAGCATCCAAACTCACTGCGATGGTTGAAACTAAATGTAGAATATGAATTGAAGAATGAAGACACTGAGCCTGGCGACCCGTCAGCCGAAGCGGCGACCAGATATGGGTAGAATGTCTGTCCATCATAGAGAGTTGAGGACATTGAGCCTTGGGTGCTCGAGTCGATCGCCCCCGATATAAGAAGCATGCGGTCGCTTTCAAGGATCGAATTGCTGGTGTGAGTGTCTTGAAGGGGTACAAGCTTCAGCTGATGGATAATGGTGTTGCCCGTCCAGCCACTATTCTGCAGGCTCCAGGTATTTCCATCCCAGTGCGCAAGGAAAGGAGCACCTTCGCTTGTCCTGTTCGGCGGTTCGCATTAGCCCAACTCCAGCAAACCATCCACAGTATTCCTCACCTTCCAGCTGCGAAAATGCTGCTCTCGTTGAAATTGTTCACAGTGACAGCAGTAACAGTGCCAGGCGCAGTACCCAAAGCCGTCCAAGTCGAGTTTTTCAGGCTATACATCGCTACGTTGGCTGGAGTTCCGTCCGATAGGGTCAGTGCACCTCCAACCACCATCAACTCCTGATTAGACTACGGGAAATCAATCAGCTACAGGAAGACGGCTCTTCAAAATGAGACATACCCCAGCATAATCGACTGCCGCAACCTGTCCGCGAACTCCGTTGCCCAAAGGCTGCCACTGCTTGCCGGAATCATCCCAAGAACATATAGCTTCGCATGATAACGATCCCGCAGAAGCAAACGATCCCGCAACGATTATCGCATTCGGAACAGATGTGGAGGTCGAGACTGACCGAACCGTAACAGAGCCACCTGAAGCTGTAGACAGAAGGTCAGTCACGGCGCCATTGGACTAATCGCTGGATAATGGTTCTTACCTTGGAGTGGCTGGTCGGGGTATGATAACCACTGCTCATGCTGCAGATCATAAAGCGCCAAGCCTTGTCCAGTAACACCTGCCACCGTAAAGTCTCCTCCGACAACCAGCGTATTCCCAGAGACCAACAGTGAGCGGACAACCCCGTTGACTTGATTCCCTTTCAAAGGCTTGAGTTCCTTCGAACCAGCATCATACAACGCGATCCCAGTTCCTGCGGGAGAGGAAGGTACGGAGAAATTGCCACCGAGGATTACCACTTGATTTGATGTAGACGAGTTGGTCCAATAGGCGCCAGCGAGGACAGCAGGTGCTGGGGACTGGGCGTCAGCGGGAAGGGATGACGATGAGCCGACTGTTTGACGTTTGGAGACAGGTCCAGTGTGGGACGAAGCCGCGGAAAGCCAGGGATTCGAGCCGATTGCGTGACGTTTAACTTTGGCAGGATTGGAGGATGGTGTGATCGCTCCGAGTTTAACCCCGCTAGGCCGCACAGTCGCTTGGCCGTCATTCCCGTTTTCGAGAATGGCCCATCCGGAGGCACCATACTGCCTTGAAGATGCAACATTGCCAGCGATGTACTGAGCCGTGCTGTTACCATCCCCAGCGACCGCAAGCGTCATGCTGCCGATTAGGAAACCACCATCAACCACCCAAGATGACGAAGTTAAATCAAACGAAGCGAAGCCCGCCACAGGCGTGCCAACGTTGTCAGACGGGTTGCTGTATACGTGGGTGAAGTTTCCAGCTACGTTGAGCTGATTGTCGACCATGGACACGTCCCACACGACTCCGTTGACGCCTCCCCCGACGGCACTCCACGAACTTGAGGCCACGTCGTACCGAACCAAACCTCGATAACCGGTTTGCGTCCCGTCAGCGGAGCCAGTGAATGCCCCTCCAACGTAGATTGTCTTGTGATCGGAAGCGGAAACCATGGCGTTGACTATCCCATTCAATCCTGAGCCTCCAACTTTGATTATGTTCCCATCTGCATAGGCAGCCACATTGCTTGCCCCGACACTAGCCAGGTTGAATTGGCCTGCGAAGATGATCTGATTATCGGCGTAAGGTGCGATGGCACGGATCGACAGCGCAGAATCCGTAGAGGCTGATGGACCGAGAGCCGAGTAGAAAGACGTAGCAAGGCCGTCAAGAGGTGTGATGGTGGTATTGGGGAGGACGCCGGTGGCATTGACAGCCGTTGCGGTAAGTGGCCACTCGTAAAATCCGAAGCCGAGGGCTCCACCTGTCAGGGTTCCATTGACATTGGCGGATGTGCTGTTGCCGGCAATTGGGGATGTGAGAAGGAACTGGATCCCGTCTGCAACCATGTCGAATTGCCCGTCCGAACCAGTTCCCGCTGGACTATCAGCCAAGGCTAGTACTACGGTTGAGGTGTAGGATGGAGTGGATGGATAGATGGGACCGCTGTAGACCAACTGTCTCGTGTCATCATTGACTTGCTGGGAGATGGTGGTCGTTGCCGCAGGCAGGTTTGCACCCGGCATGACAGTCACTTTGACGGTTGTTCGCTTGCCACAATCCTGGAGATTTTGGCAGCCAGGAACATAGAGGTAGACGTTGTAGTTGCCCGATGCGGATACGTAGGGATTATAGGTCAACGACGGTGCGTTAGCTGGGGTGGTTCCGACGGGGAAGGTTGCGATCAAGACGTTCTGTGTAGTTCCGGCGATGTCGGTATACGCGTTAACTGTCCGCCACGATCCTGCTTGCTGAACTTGGGAGGCCCCTGGTGCATAACACGAATCGCCGTTGTCTGATCCAATGGCGGAGGCGAAAGCGCCACTAGAGAGCAGTTGAAGGATGTGCAGCCCAGCACTAGCTCCATACCAGTCAGTAATCGTGACCTGGAATCCGGTAACAGTGCGAGAGGAGGGGAAGAGGAAGTCTTGATAGGGAACCGAAGAATCGTGAGCGAGGGGACACGCGTCAGAGCATGTTGCATTTTTGCCCGTTGCAGGGTCCATATAGGTTAGAGTGAGAACGTCGTTGTCAGGGATGGCAGTGAGTCTAGAAAACGGAAGTTAGTAGGTTCGGAAAGAGGAGATATCGCCAAGGTACGTACGAAAAGGTCTTTGCGCCTCTCCCGTCTGCAAACGTATTTCCCAGACGGACGCCGCTTGCAGTAATGAACCGGAATGTACGGACTGTTATTACCGAGCGAGACCCATCCAGAGTTCTCCAGGAGTTCCCGGGTCCGTCTGCACCCGATGGGCAGAGGATGTTGCTTGCGTTGGAATAGCCCGACGTTTGCGAGGATGGTGATCCAACAATCTCCGCCCCGCCGAGCGGTACAGGAACCAAGGATGTGGAGAAGGGTGTGGCACCCGAGGACTGGGGCACATTTGGATTGGAGATGTTTTGAGCCAGAGAGATGTTGGAACCGAATTGGGTGAGGAAAGAGCCTCCAAAGAGCAGGCTGGAGGATGCAAGGTTCGGGGTGATGGAGTAGACTTGTGACGATGACCCGGTGAGGCCAACGAAAGGTGGCGGGGACCAGGAGTTATTTGCTGGGGTGTAACGGGCGACAGCACCTCCATACTGTTGGACAGCGGAAGCGTCGAGGGGGACTGGCGAACGGAATTTGCCACCAACCCACAAGGTATGGGATTGCGCGTCACAGTATAATGAAGAGACTGCGCCATCGACTCCGGCGTTCTGTGCACCCAATGCGTTGAAGGACCGGGCCGCTGGATCGTAGGACACGATGTTCTGAACGGGAACGCCAGCGATGTTTGAAAACAGACCGCCGACGTAGAGTTTTCCGTCCAGTGAACAGGCTGCTTGGATGGAACCGCCTTGGTTCGTGGCGGCTATTGGCGAGAGTGATCCATCTGTTGCGCGGACGAGGAGGGTTGATGAGGATGGATCGAATGTGATGTTTTTTGACGGATCGAAAAGGTCGAAACCGGCAAAGGAGCCTGCGACTCCGACGGTGCCCATGCGAGCCAGGTCGATCTTTGGTGTCGCGGCATTTGCGCCGTATGGCGAGAGGAGGAGGGTGAGGGTGAGGAGAGGGATGGAGGGGGGTTTTGATATTAACTGTTTCATAGCTGGAGAGTGAAGCGAGGGGACGAGATTGGCATATATAGAGAGAGAGAGAGAGCGAGGGGTATACTATGCGAGTTGGCGCGAGCGGGAAGGCGAGTTTGAAGCGTGGTTGCCTCGGGGGACAAGGTTGTGGGCAGTGGCGGCCGTTTGGGGAGCGAGACGGCGGCGAGAGGTGCGTAGGCAACGAGGAAGACGCAAACGGGAAAGTGGCAACCGGTTTGTCTCGGCTTTTAGCGGGGATCAACTTTGTCATCACACGTAAACAAATACAACGCCCCAAACAAACCCACCCAGACACTGCACTTGATACAGGTCACCTGCAGATCTTTTGCACGTTACAGGTCCTGCCGACCTCTCGCTATCGAGATGGTCTTGCCGCTGGGAGAGGCGCACCTGACACCAGTCCCCATTTGGGTTGACATCATGCCCACGACGATGCTGGTTGTTGCTGTATCTCTGGAACAAGTGCTGCTTTTCCGCCGCAGGAAGGGGGGGGGGGCAGACTAGATGGATCTCTTGGTCGGCTCGCTGGCCTGTACTTCTGAGGGCGTTGAGAGTCCACTTGGCATGTGGGTCAGGTGCAGAGACCCATGGCCAGACTTGATGCCCCAAGTTTCCACAAGGACTAGATTGAAGCAGCAATTTGTCATCCATGACAAGTACTCCTATTCTCACTCCACCGACAGTTTTCTATTTCGTATTGGTCACCCAGCATCCTCTTTCTACCTCGCCCACTTCGGGAGAGACCGATCTCGTTTAGCACGTGAGAGCAAGTGAACACCACCCTCAACGATGTGCGCTACCCAACAAAAGAATGGGAAGGGAAAGAATGCGGTAAACACGGTAGGGATTATTTGCTATCATAATATTGCTTTGAACGTTTTGAATTGGGGGGGGGGAAGAGAGGGGGTAATGAAGTGCAGTCACGGGAAAACATCCTTCGCAATTGGTCATGTGCCAAAAGAGTTCTGGACGATAAATGAAATCGCAGATCGGCATAGAACGTTTCTCTGCCGTAGGGAGGTTTGCCTTACATAGGTCATCGGCTCGTCATGCCAAGTCCCCTCTGCTCCACCGACGTCATGAACCATCATCCCCGCCGATCTCTCTCAACAAAGGTCACTGGTCACCGACGTCATCCGATCCTCCCGGGAAAAAGGGTATATAACAGGGCAAGAGTAAGAGCTCGAGGTGTCATATCGCATCACCACCTCGTACTCTCACCTCATCTTATTTCCATACAAACTCCAAATCATGTCTGACACTGGTCGCCAATCTTTCACCGACAAGGCAGGCGGTACGTCTCGCCAAATTTTCTGTTCTGTTCATCGCACTCACAGCACATACCGTCCACAGCTGCCCTCAAGCCTGACTCAGAGAAGAGCACCACCGAGCACATGGGCGACAAGCTCAAGGGCACCGGCGACTCCATGGCCTCGGCCATGCAGGTAAGAACCTACTTTTGTGAGCTGAAATCCATTGAACTCACTTCCGTCTCCTTGCGGCAGCCCCAGTCCGAAAAGAGCAACACCCAGAAGATGGGCGATACCATGTCCTCCGGGTAAGTGCTTGCTGATTTGCTTCCGGCATAAAAAGCATCTGAGCCGACTTTAATCCCCATAACAGCGGCACGAATGAGAGCCTCTTGGATAAGGCCAAGAATGCCATGGGCATGGGCAACAAGGATTGAGCGCACTTCTTCCCAACGTATTTTAGGCGTCGAATTGTATTCTAGTAGCTGGTTAACGATGAACATGAAGTCACCATAACGAGTGTGACCGAAGCCCGATCATTTTACGCCGGGGACGCTAACCACATGATGGACGATACGCCACTAGTACGACTTGAAGCCGCGATGAACCGAGGAAACTTTATTGCCGTGAGCTTTCGAATCCTGTCGTGTCGAATCGCAGGCCATCAATGTCATCGAGGAAAGAGTCTCGCCTTGTCCCGTTTGTCTCCAATGGGTCGTCGTCTGTCTTTGGAGGAGGTAATAGCAGATGGTTTCCTTCACTCGTCCGGATGGGATTTAGGTTCTCCTCCCAATAGCATTTGCCGTCCAAGTCGACAAAACCGCATCTACCTATCAGATAGAACTGATTACCTGAGGAACAAGTCAGGACTTCTGCCGTCTAACATCGAGGCGTAGATGACGGGGAATTTGCGACTGACAGCGATCATCGTCGCATCTTCCATTACCCTTTTTGTCTACCATGATATTCCAGCTATCTTCTGCGTGGACGCTACCCCTACAGGTGACAAAGCAGGGGCAAGTTCCATACGTGCGGATGAAATTGTCAAGCTTGGTGTCTTTCTTCCCGAGATGCTGCATAACATGCCACGCGCACAGAGTCAGCTCCAACTTTAATCAACGTTAGGCTAAAATGCAGCATACACGACGGCAAATGTGATATCGTTTCCACTCGTGTGTGCGGGAGCTGACTCGAGGTTTTTCTGGCATGAAGGGTGGGTTGAAAGCGTTGGCAAAACGGGTAGAAAATATTCAGGTGGATTAAAGTACGTCAGAATCTGCCCAAGGGGTCCGTTCAACTCCGTAGAGGAGTCCTCGTTTAGGTGAAGCGGTTGGTGTGGGTGGCAGTGTTGACGTAATCCGGTGATTATATCGCACCGGACCGGCACCGGGGGGCGAAAGAGAGCTAGGACCGTTGTAAGATGCCTGGCACTTCGATTAAAACCGCAACGAAATTCTGGATTGTATTTCAAAATTCCTCTAGATCGTTTCACGGCAAGTCATCCTGCTTCGTGCTTCCACCAGCGAAGCAGGAAGACCGGCCCTGGGTTTCGAGTTAACCGCCCAATGGAGGGACGCACAGGCAGAGATCCTTTCTTCGAACTTGTGTTAACACAAAGTTGAAGCCAGTTAATATGGCCCGGAAAGCGGACAAATAATTGAATGTTAAATAGGATTAATTTGGGCCAGCAGTCAACCTGGTTACACGGCTGAAATCGCAAAATCCGAAGACTTCAAGGCCCAAGGAATCGACGATTGAAGACGTTCCCCGGTGCCGTACACGACGCCTAAGCAGGAAGATAAGGCATCGGCTGAGGATGGGACAGCTTTGGTATCATGTATAGGCAGCTGTCTCTCCGCCATGCCGTCGGCCTAGGGGTGAGCCACCAGCAACGGTGACAAACAAGTTGAGACCTGAACCACCGACAGAATTCACTTCCCCCGACACTCCTCCCCCTCCCCCTCCCTCTCCCTCTCCCTCTCCCTTCTCATCTTGCCCTCCCCAGCGAGAGAACTGCCTCCTAAATCCGACACGTTCTACACCGATTACAACATCCTCTCTCCCGTGTTCTCCCTCGTTGTAACATGGTAAGGCGCTCACCCAGGAACCACAGCGCGTGTCCGACTTCCTGCTTCGTCAATCTCCGGGTTAAGCCTGCAACAGTCCCGTGAGCTTAAATCGTCTCCTTGGCCACCAGGAACGAGGCTAAGATTTGTATGGCGTGCTTCCTGCAGGTGGTCCGATCCAACTTTCTCTCTGGAATATCATCTCATCGTCTCGCTCGAAACTAATCGCCGCTGGCGCCACGGCCTCTTCTCCAGCGTCACATCGCGAGACAAGATTAGATACTGCGACGAACTCGCTCGTGCTATCTTTTCCCGACACCCACACTTTGCGAAACTCTACAAAGCCAAGCCTAGCGCGTATGCAAAAGCCGTTAAAGAAAAGGTTGAGGGGTTAGTGTCCAGGTTTTCCGAAGAGTTTGAAACCCCTGAACATGGTTTGTTTGTTACCCAGATTTCCGACATTCTTCAAAACACGAGCCTTGAGTAGGGCTAGAACGCGCAGGTCACTTGCAGAAGCCGAGGAAAATATTTCTTCCGCTCTGCGGTCTACTTCACTATGGAAACGTATGTCGCGCTCTTCCGGATCAAACACCTCGACCCAGCTCACTGATTGACGTGTGTGTAGTACATCGCTTAGAGAGGTACGAAATCAATTTTAGGCACTCCGTGCCCATCACCTTCTCAAATCCACCCTTGATAGTGAGTTATCCGGCACGTCCGTTTCAGCCATGTGGCGTCCAGCGCTTCCTCTGGAGCTCCAGTTGCAAGTCTTGCATCAATTCATGAACGTCGATTCCATTACCCATTCCGACAATCTAAATCGCAACTCTCCCACCTCCCCGGTCCGAGGGATCGACCGCAACCGCGCTGCTGTGGCCTGTTTGGTGAATCGGTCTTGGTACTCCGAGGCTGTTCGCTGGCTTTATACCACGGTGACAATATCAAGGCCTTGTCATTACGCTGGCGTGTTTTGCCTTTCCAGCCCCCTCAACGCAGGATACCTCTCGGAAGGAACCAAAACCCTCAAACTCCTGACCCCCGTCCCTCGTGGATTATCGTACTCCGACTGCGCTTCGGTCCCTTACATCCAGTTTGATTTCGGATCAAGCTGTGCTTTCTTCGACGTTATAGAGCCTCAATCAGGCAAACGAATCAAAGACTTGGACCGAAGCGAAGCTAGGATAGGCGCTCTTGCCCTCAACTCCGTTCCTCTCTACCAATTAACGATGGCCCTAGCCACCAAAAAACTACGATTATTCATCTCAAAAGACCGTGCGGTGGACCCCGGGAACGACATATGGCAAGACCTAGTCGGAGGTCATATTGCTGCATTGAGGATGATGATCCATCTGCAGCATCTTGTCATCGACGCGGATGTCTACCTCCTCCTGCTACCCGGATACTTTAAGGAATGGTGCAGAAGTCCGCATTGGCGGCAAGCTCTTGCAAGCGTGAGGGCAGAAGCCGAGACTATGGCAACCTTTTTCGACGACACACCCCTGCACACCGTAGGTTAAGTTCCTTTAACTGCTGTTCTCGTTCGTTCCTTAACGTCCGGTGCCCCCGCCTTAGATGACCCTGATTAGCGATCACGTACCAACGCTGGCGTTCCTTGCAGCAATCTCAAGAGCGCCCCAAATCTTGAGGATCAACCTTGTTGGTTGGAAGAAACCCGCATTAGATCCGTCATGGGCAGCGTTTCTGGAGGAGGAAAATAAATGTGCGAGTGTGGTTCGATGGTCGGATGAAGATCCTGACCAACTGTAGGCTGGTCGGTGAATTCGACACGATGAGAAACTTCGTTCTTTTGTATATAGTATAACTTTTCTTCACATTATGATGTGTGCGATATCGAGCTTTGACGTAGTACTGGAAATGAATATAGAAGAATTGACATGAAGAAAGGGGAGGAAGGAGCGCCAACGCCAGGAGATGAGAATGTAGCATCGAACTCATATATCGAAGCGGAAGTCCTCCAGTAGAGGCACGTCGAAGGGCATTTCGCTACCTATAAGACAAGAGTCGACGCGAGTCGGTTTTTGTCCTGGTCTGTGTTGGTTTGTGTTTGTATTTGCTTTACTCTGCCCTTGCGCCGTTTTGACGGACGTCGTGGTGGTGCGCTTTAAAGGTGGCACGGGTCGAAGCGGAGGATTGCTGTGTCTGCTGGAGGATGGACGGGATGCGTTGGATGTTGGAGGCCTCGAGACAAGTTTAGCATCGTGCCGCTTCTTAATAGCCGCGCCCGGATGGAGCTGTCCAAGGTGCCGAGAACTAGGTTGGGAGGGTGGCGGCCTGGAGAAGGGGTTTTCGGGAGTATCTAGAGGAGTGCTATCAGGAACGAAGTGACGGTAGGGAGGTGGCCTTATGCTTACACGCTCGCTTGGGCTGAAGCTGGGGATCATGGATAAGTTCGACCGCTTCAGGCATCGAGTTCCAGTCAACCTCCCACTCGATTCCGGTTGTAGGATGCTTGTCGAAATACATGATATCAGCCCCCAGGGCACGATAATCTGGCATCTCAAATCCTGGATCAAATATTTCCTCTGTGAAGGAAGACCAAGCTTATATTAGTGGTTTAAATCGCTAATGCAACGAGAGAACGTACCAGGGACTGAATCTGGCATGTACTCGACTTCGTCGTCATCCTCTTCTACTATAATCTGCTGGCTCGAGGTCCCGGCCGAAAGGTTGATATCCGCCTCAATCTCTCCATCGCTGATATCCCAGTGAGGTCTTCTTCCCGTTGGCTCGGGTGTTTCATAGCTTTTTCGAGGCGCGCGAAGACTTTTTCGAGTTGAGCTTGGGCGGAGGACAGACGCCGGAGGCTCTATAGAGAGACGAGGAGTGGCCCCCAGCTGAAGTTTGCCCGAAGGAACCGGAGTGACAGGAAACGGGAGTCTCGCTGCATATGGTGTCTTGTTTGTCTTGTCAACGAGAGCGACGAGTCTAGTTGTGGTCAGCAAAGCGGCCGACGGCTTTAGAACTGTCGGGTTGTTGTCCTCGAGTACGGTATATCCTGGAGTTCACAGGGCTTTAATATGAAATCTGTGCCGTTTGAAGTAATTGTTCTTACCGAGCTTCGAGGCCGGGGTTGCAGGATATGCTGTTCTTGTTGGCTTTACAGTATTCGGTCGACGAGACGCATTTTCCTTCAGCAGAGTACTCGGAACATTGACGAGTCTGGTATGCCCCGGAGTCCTGGCAGAAAGATTGAAAGTATTGGATTCATGAGTTGATCTGAGTGAGAGCATGCTTTGAAGTATGTGGTTGAAGGGAAGTTTGGGAAGGCAAGAGGACAAGGAATCCTCGGCTCAGATTCAAACAACCAACCGTGTCACGTGCAATTTTCCCATGGCCATCCCCGTTCGTTGTTCCTTCTTTGCCGGCCCCGCCCACGGGTTCACAACGCGCATGCACGATACGGGCCGTCGGAATAGTACTCTTCGGCATCCGAAGGGTGCTGATTTGCTGTTCACCAGTGCCTACAAGGAAAGTCTTCCATGCAACCCCGAAAATTCACTGCCTGAGACGCTGCCCAAGTGGCCTCTCCTCATAACCAATTTCATTCCCAATAGGCGCACGTGATCGCATTGGCGTAAGTAGTACTGATTCTGTGGCGGCTCGGGTTATGCCCATTCGGTCAAGAGCCTGTACCCCCCGCGGTTTTGTTTGCAGGCCAGCTGGTGATCCAGATGTATAGCTCACTTTGATATCCACAAGATTCTGTCTCGAAATACCACCAGAGAGTGTGAGGGTGTGGCCTAGGTTGTATTCTTCTCTTTCAAGCTTGCTTAGAAATCTTGCCAGAACAACAACCAGTATTTCTAGACTCCTGCATTGATCATTTCTCGCATTAGCAGGGTTGGACGCTTACTTGAAGCTATCGGTTTTGACCATTCATGGTCGCACAGCGGCTCACCCTGAGGATGCCAGACTATTCGCCTCATTGTGAGTCCGAGAGGAGAAGTCAACTCACTACTAGCAGTCAACTGCAGATATTTCGTAAGCTGTCGTATCAGCTTATCATCTCTGTGGATTGTGGAGGACAAATGGTACTAGTAGCGGCCAACGTCCTATCGCCAAAGGACGAGCATCAATCAAGCTAAAAGAATCAAATGAGGGGGAAAGGACTTGGCGTAAATTATTAAATCGACATAAAATGCTCAGAATTTGACCCATTGCTTGGTGGACCACCACCTGCTCGTAAACGGTATAAGCCCCCTGATGCAACTGATCGTGCACCCCCATCCTCGACTTCTACGGAATCATTCGCCTCTTAGCCATAGTAGCAGATAATAATTAAGATTGTAACTACTACCAACAGCTTTATGCAAATGACGAATTCACATTCTGGCGATTCCAACGGTCACGTGCGGGGTAACGCTTATTTCGATTCGGACTTGGGAAGGACATTTCCATCTTGACTCACGGCAAGAGTCGCTCTCTCCTTTCCACCACTCACCACCCGGCATGTCGTACCCTGCTCACGATTGTGAGTAACCATCTTTTGCATATCTACGGTCTGTCTCAATAGTTCTCTTCAGTGTCTTCTCCGATTAAGCAATTCAGCTTCCCCAAAGAGGAGGAAAAGGTCATTGCGTATTGGAGAGAGATTGATGCATTCCGAACGTCTCTCAAGCAGTCTGAAGGTCGCCCCATATATTCTTTTTTCGATGGACCACCGTTTGCTACTGGGCTTCCTCACTATGGTCATCTGCTTGCCGGAACGATTAAGGTGAGGCTGACCCCTGGAGCCACACGACCAGTGCTTCGGACCGTTGACTCCTTACTCCCGAGTCAGGACATCGTGACTAGACACGCTCATGCAAGTGGCTATCATGTCGAACGTCGTTTCGGATGGGACACGCATGGTCTGCCTGTCGAGCACGAGATCGACAAAAAGCTCGGGATAACGGGCAAAGACGACGTTATGAAAATGGGAATCGATAAATACAATGCAGAATGTCGAGCGATCGTCATGAGATACGCCTCCGAATGGCGACGAACGGTGGAACGCATGGGCCGCTGGATCGACTTTGACGACGATTACAAAACACTGAACACCTCATACATGGAGACTGTGTGGTGGGTATTTGGCCAGCTGTTTGACAAAGAACTGGTATACAGGGGCCAGCGCGTTATGCCTTATTCGACGGGATGTACAACTCCCTTGTCGAACTTCGAAGCGGGTCAGGACTATCGCGAAGTTAGTGACCCAGCCGGTGAGACATCTGCACCCTCTCCGCCTTGATACCTCCTCACCCTCTCCCCAAAAATTCAGTCACGGTGGCTTTCCCGCTAGTAGACGATCCCAAAACATCTCTACTTGCTTGGACCACTACTCCTTGGACTCTGCCCAGTAATCTCGGACTCTGCGTTCATCCCGACTTCACGTATCTTAAGATCCATGACGAGACTAGGGACGAAAACTTCATCATTTACGAGGGTCTCCTTACCACCCTGTATAAAGATCCTAAAAAGGCCAAGTACCGCAAGGTTGGGAGCTTCAAGGGAATCGACATGAAAGGCTGGAGATACGTCCCTCTGTTTGAGTACTTCACCGAACAAGTATGTGTGCTCTGTTAAATCAGCTATTAGCGTGGGCGTCTTACTCCTTACCCAATCCAGTACGAAGATCGAGCCTTCAGAGTGCTTGCAGACACATACGTAACGTCGGAGAGCGGAACCGGGATCGTTCATCAGGCACCGGCATTTGGTGAGGACGATCACCGAGTCGCTCTTGCGAACGGAGTGGTGCGACACGACGAGATGCCGCCCTGCCCAATAACCGACTCTGGAAAGTTCACAAAGGAGGTGTCGGACTTTGTTGGGCAGTACGTTAAGGTCTGTTTTGTAGTATTAGACTGCCCATATACACATCTGACTGTTCTGTATAGGATGCGGATAAAGAAATCATGAAAGCCATCAAGGCCAAGGGTCGGTTGATCGTTCATTCAACAGTCAACCATCAATACCCTTTCTGTTGGAGGTTAGTCAGACCCGATTCTACAAAGAGTTGATCCTCATACTTTGACGACAGATCTAAGACGCCCTTGATCTACCGTGCGATCCCGGCGTGGTTCGTCAAAGTCCAGCCGTTCACAGATCAACTCATGGCAAACAACGCCTCAACTAGATGGTAAGTTGGCCTCCTTCACAACCCTCCAGCTCCTCGACCGACCAATACGATGCAGGGTCCCAGCAAACGTTGGAGAAGGAAGATTTGGCGGTTGGCTCGCTAATGCTCGCGATTGGAATATCTCACGCAACCGATATTGGGGAACACCCATCCCCCTGTGGGTCAGTGACGACTTTGAAGAGATTGTTTGCGTGAGTTCCATCCAGCAGCTGGAAGAACTCTCCGGCGTGAAGGGCATTACCGACTTGCACCGAGATAAAATCGATCACATTACTATTCCGTCTCGAGAGGGCCGAGGACAGTTAAAACGGGTCGAAGAGGTCTTTGACTGCTGGTTCGAATCTGGGAGGTGCGGTGCATTACGCGGGATAATGTGTCTAAAAGGACGTCGGTCTAATTCTTTGGGTTCTCAGCATGCCATACGCCCAGCAGCACTATCCATTTGAAAACGTCGACAAGTTCAAACGATCTTTCCCGGCAGACTTTGTCTCGGAGGGCATTGACCAGACTAGGGGATGGTTCTATACGCTTCTGGTTCTTTCCACCCTTCTGTTTGGCAAGGCACCTTGGAAAAACCTGATCGTCAGTGGCCTTGTGCTGGCAGCGTACGTATTGAATGCAGGCTTGTGACCAGGGTAGCCTGACATTATTAATATGTAGAGACGGAAAGAAGATGAGCAAGAGCTTGAAGAACTATCCGGATCCCAACCTTATCATAGACCTTTACGGTGCCGATGCGACGCGGTATGCACCTTCTCCCAACTTGAATTGACCATGAGCTGATCGACGATGCGATTCAGGATGTACTTGGTCAATTCGCCTATCGTCCGTGCAGATAATCTCAGATTCAGAGAGGAAGGGGTTCGTGAGGTGATCTCCCGAGTCATGCTTCCATGGTTGAGCTCGTATGAGTTCCTGTTGCATCAAGTCGCCCTCCTGAAGAAGGACATGAACGTGGATTTCGTTTATGACCCCCATCGACCAAGGTCAGATAATGTCATGGATCGCTGGATCCTTGCAAGGTGCCAGTCTCTCATTTCACTTGTCAAGCAAGAGATGGCAGGTAAGCAGTCACTCGACCTACCTGATCGTGTAAGTGAACTGAAGAGCATTGTGTCTCAGCATACCGATTGTATACGATTGTACCGAGATTGCTTGACCTGGTTGAGGAGCTTACAAACTGGTATATTCGCTTCAACCGGAGGCGACTAAAGGGAGAAAACGGCCAAGAAGATACCGTGAGCGCGCTCAACACGTTGTTCGAAACACTCTTCACCCTTTGTCGCACCATGGTGAGCCAATACCCTCCCTCTTATATGACTGGTTACTAAGATTATGTCGGCTCTTCATAGTCATCGTATACTCCCTTCATTACAGAAAGCATTTACCAAGGTCTCCGACGTTTCATTCCCGAGGGGGCATTGGGCAATGACGACCCCCGCTCTGTACATTTCCTCGGCTTCCCTGAGGTCAAAACGGAGTACCTTGACAACGACATCGAGCGGCAGGTGAAGAGGATGCAAAGCGTCATAGAACTTACCCGACAGCTTCGCGAGCGCCACACGCTGATGCTTAAGGTGGGGCCCCTGGCTCTTGAGCCGCGTCTCCGACCGTCGTCTAATGAATATTTCAGATCCCTCTGAAGGAGTTGGTTGTCTTCCACCCCGAAGAATCCTATATCCAGGACGTACAACCCCTTACTCGATACCTGGAGTCGGAGCTCAACGTTCGTCAAGTTGTATTCACCTCAGACGAGACCAAGACTGGCGTCAAGTACAAGGCAACCGCGGACTGGCCAGTTCTCGGTAAGAAACTGAGGAAAGACATGGCAAAAGTCAAAAATGCCCTCCCAACGTTGTCTTCTGAAGCCGTCAAGGAATACACCACGACCGGGAAGATCGAGGTTGCTGGGATTCCCCTTTCGAGTGGAGATCTGATTGTTTCGCGCTTCGTCGATCTACCTCCGGACAGTACCTTGGCCACCAACACCGACAATGATGTAGTTGTCCTGCTCGACACCAAGGTTTATCCCGAATTGGAGGAAGAGGGCCTGGCCCGAGAGATCATCAGTCGTGTTCAACAGCTCCGGAAGAAGGCCGGTGTCAAGGCCACGGACGATGTGGAAGTGTTTTACCAGTTTGTCGAGGGCACCCCTGGAGGCGACAGGTTACAACATGTGATGAAACGGCACGGTGATCTTATCCGCAAGACCACTCGCTCCCTTCCTGCGGAATCGTCTTTACGGAAATCAGGCGCCGTCGTTCAGCTTGAAGAAGAATTTGAAATCGGAGAAACCAAGTTCAAACTGTCATGTGTCAAGATATAGAGACTGAAACGTAGTTAGAGGGAGGGACTGAATTCATGGCGCAGTCCAAAAGTGGCAGATATGTCATATAGTATATTAATGAAGAATTGTCTTGGTCTATTTCCTACTTTTTTGAAGAACCAAAGCCAGCGAACCCCATCATTTGAGCCATGGACTCTCCCTCTTCGGTTGATGTAGCGAGAACGATATCCATGCGTTGAGCTTCCTTTTCAGCTCTTTTCTTTTCTTTTTCTTCAGCTCGAGCAACTTGTTCTTTCTCCCTGATCTCTCTTAGTCGTTGATCGAAGTCGAAAGATTTGGCTTTAGAGGCTTCCTTGGTCTTCTCCCGTAAGAACGCTATGCGGGCCCGCACTTGCTCGATTGTTGACCGGGCTACCGTTGTCGTCTGGCCAAGACGCCGGAGATCTGAGATTCGTCCGAGTAATAAATAATCTGTTTGTGGGAAGAAGAGGGGAGTGATTGCTTACGCTGCCGTCCGTTTATGTGGTTGAGGTATGCAGCGCTATCCTTTGAGGTCCTATTACATAACTCGCAGTAGAAACCTGGTGCACCAGGCCCTCGGGTGGACTGTACAACCATGCTCTTTCCTTGATTTTTGTCGAGTTCGAGGGGTCCTTCTCGCTGCTTGAGGAGTTCTGTTGCTTTGGGGAGCTCTTCCCGATGCCGCTTTGGTTTTTTCCCTGTAGTGCTAGCGAGTCGGCATGGTTGGCCCAGCAAGGTCATTCTGCGAGCACACCTTTCTTCATTCTATCCTCGTTCTCCTTCATCCTCTCGCGCTCCTCGTCGTCCTTCCGCTTCGCCTTTTCCGTATATTCTTCTTTATTCCATGTTCGTCGTGCTTGATCCACCTGTTGATTCAAAGGCTGGTGAGATCGAAATCACGATGAGTCGAAAGAGCATATACTGACCGATTTTGACGCTGTAGACTTGTCTGCCATGGAGAGATGGGTGTTTGGGAAGGCGGACGTCGAACTGCGAGCCGCGCGAATCTGCGGTGCCTTGCCCCTCTGGGACTTGGGCTGCGCCTATAAAGGCTGATCCGCGGCCGTTAACCCCCTTGTCCTCGCTCAACCACCAACCCCCAACCCCAAACCACCTCGCACACTCTCATCCATCATGCAGATTTTCGTTAAGACGTAAGCACACATCGTCTCATCATTTTCACTGTCCCCGCTGCAGCTGACGTTCTTTATCTCTTCCCCTGTCTTTGTCGTCCCACAGCCTAACAGGAAAGACCATCACTTTGGAGGTTGAGTCCTCCGACACCATTGACAACGTCAAGGCCAAGATCCAAGACAAGGAAGGGTAAGTAAAAACCGCTCATTGTTGCTGATTCGAGTTTTGACCAACCACTCGCCACTCTTTGCTCAGAATCCCCCCGGATCAGCAGCGTCTCATTTTTGCCGGCAAACAGCTGGAAGACGGTCGCACGCTCAGCGATTATAACATCCAGAAGGAGTCCACCCTCCACCTCGTCCTCCGTCTCCGTGGCGGCATGCAGATCTTCGTCAAGACCTTGACCGGCAAGACCATCACCCTCGAGGTCGAGTCCAGCGACACCATCGATAATGTCAAGGCGAAGATCCAGGATAAGGAGGGCATTCCTCCGGATCAGCAGCGCCTCATCTTTGCTGGAAAGCAGCTCGAGGATGGCCGAACCCTGTCCGACTACAACATTCAGAAGGAGTCGACGCTCCATCTCGTCCTTCGACTTCGTGGTGGTATGCAGATCTTCGTCAAGACCCTTACTGGGAAGACTATCACGTTGGAAGTGGAGTCGTCCGATACAATTGACAACGTGAAGGCAAAGATTCAGGACAAGGAAGGGTTCGTTGCCCTTTTCGGTTATACATGCTCGGTTTGCAATGAAATCTAACCCTGAGGTCTCTAGCATCCCACCAGATCAGCAACGCCTCATTTTCGCGGGCAAGCAACTCGAAGACGGCCGCACTCTCTCCGATTATAACATCCAAAAGGAATCCACCCTTCACCTCGTCCTTCGTCTCCGTGGTGGCATGCAGATCTTCGTGAAGACCCTTACTGGCAAAACTATCACGTTGGAGGTCGAGTCTTCGGACACGATTGACAATGTGAAGGCGAAAATTCAGGACAAGGAGGGTATTCCTCCGGATCAACAACGTCTTATCTTTGCCGGCAAGCAACTCGAAGATGGGCGCACTCTTTCCGACTACAACATCCAGAAGGAGTCTACGCTTCACCTTGTCCTCCGTCTTCGAGGTGGTAACTAAACGTTGGTCTCGTCGTAGTCGTTAGCGTTCGCTGCTCCTCGCACTCCTTGTTGCTGTCGTTGCCGTTGTCATACACTCCCTAGTCGAGCTCCCGAATCTCCCTCGTTTAATATACCTTGTGTGATTAATGATCCTCCAGTGCTGCGTGTGCATCCTCGCCTCAAGGAATTGGCGGACATCAGTCACAGCGTCATCCCTGCTTATCCTGACAATGCAGCAAGGCAGTTTACAGTGGGTGGGGACCGGCGGGCCTGGTGGCGCGCTCCTCCATGACGTCGTTGAACCCTCATTGGCTATTTTAGGTGGAACTGCACCACCAATCTCGCATCGCACCATACCCAGCGCTCCCAAGACCCACCAAGCTGCTTGAGACAGATCTCCTTTAAATACAGCATCCAAGGCCATCCACTCGCAACTGAAACACCACCTCACGCTATCCCCTAGCTCCCTACTATCGCAGGCTATCTCCCACGACCGTCCAGGACGTATCAACTGCACGGGTACTTGCAAAGACACGCAATATGGGTTGGATAAGGTTCTCCAGAATCAGATTCGCAGTCTTCGGTTGGTGTTGACGCACGCTCGCAGTGCGCTTGCGAACGTCTGACAGGAAATCTCGGTTGATGTTTCCAGCCCTCTGCTTTATCGCTTCTGCGGCGGTCTTGGGGTTAGCAGCATACCAGGCCAGTGTTTTCATGGTGAACAAGTATGATAGTGCGTTCAATCCCGTTATCATGTCGAGCCTTGTGTGGATCGCCAACACTGACATGATACGATACATTCCAGAGCCATGGATCATAACCGCTCTTGTCATATCCATCATATCGATATTAGCAAGTGCTGCATTGGCGTTTCATTACTCGTTCAAGACCCATATAGGATGCATTGGCCTGTTGGCGATACTTTGGCTCGGTATGGACGGTCCAGAAACTCTACTTGTTGAAATTAGCAAACTAAATAATCTCCGAAATTATTTCCTCTCTCGCTCAGCACTGGCATCATACACCGCCGATCGCATTGGCTATGTACAGTGCGAGAGTCTGGTGGGGGCAAGGCCGACAGCAAATGATCGAGGCAATGGTACGCTATCTACGCCACTCGTCATGATGTGCTTGACAAATATCATTGCTCCCACAGGCTCCAATGTTGCTTGGTGTCGGGAACTGAAAGCCGCAATGGGCCTTTCATGGTTCAACTTTGGTCTTTGTACGCTCCTTCTCGATAAGCAGCTTATCGTCTATAACCGACACTCATTCTCGCAGGTCTTATCGCCATCGTCGCCTGGCTTCGCCTCCAAGAA
Source organism: Tulasnella sp. 417 (assembly GCA_019633465.1). NCBI lineage: Eukaryota > Fungi > Basidiomycota > Agaricomycetes > Cantharellales > Tulasnellaceae > Tulasnella > Tulasnella sp. 417. The sequence continues at coordinate 33,318 of WSTY01000069.1, forward strand.
TTCGAAGAACACCAAGGTTTCCGGGAAGGAGACTCGGAGTCCGAACGAGAAGAGTTCCGTGCGGCAGAGACAGCCGAAGCGGCCTTCACTGAATTCCCTGGCGGACGAAGGCGGCGGCTCTACGCAAACGGTGTCCCGGTTATGACAGGTCAGCCGGCACTGATGACTGGTACCACGACATACCCCGCCGCTACCGTGCCCAATGGGACCGGTCAGCAAGTGGTCTATCAGCAACCTGGTCACAGCATCGTCATCCAAAATGGCCAAATAAGACAGGTGCCCGCAGGAGCACCGATCGTCTAGGCCAACGTCAATGATGGACGGTGTCTTCGTCCGCGACGACTGGTGTCTTTTTCGTTCTCTCACTATCAGGGGTCCCCCACTCACTATTTTTTTTTTTCAGTTGATCCGCCCGTTTATTCTCCTGGTTCTCGTTTAGCACATGTTGTACCCGTCCTAGTGTCCAGAAAAAGTAATGCAAGTGTGATAATGCGGTGATTAGAGCCAGGAACCCGTGGTTTCCTTTTTGCCCCGCTCTCGCTCAGTCGCTTTGCTTCGTTCGACTCTCCTTGACCCTATACTTGCTACTCAAACCACCTTGTAATCCATCAGACGCGCACGGAGCGTGCAGTCTTGTATACACCAACGTGAGTGGTTGCGTTGGTCAGGTTGGCGGATTCTTCACTCACCTTTGTGTACCAGTCTAGACTGCAGCTGGCAGCCACCGCAGCACCAGCTCGGCCAACCCGCTCTGCAAGCAAATGTCCTCACATCACTTGCAACCTCCAGATGACCGTCAAGTTAGAGCGTTTGCAGTCGCGAAGCTGAAGCGAGCTGCTTCGTTGCCACGCATGAAGGACGGAAAGAGGCTTCCCATGCACGGAGAAGCTGTGAGTGAAGGAGAAAGAGCAACGCCTTCGCCTGATCCCACATCGACCAATACCGACGATGAAAATAACAATATCGGAGAAGAAAATTCCCAAAACGCTGGGTATCTCCACCCAGGTCATGCCAACGAACCACCACAGCAATCTGCACAAGAGAGTTCGAATCTCAACAGCTTCTTCGACTCGACGCCTGCTACGCCTGCCACACCCAATGCGCGTGTAAATCATGGCACTGCAACAGGCTTTGAACAACAGCATATTGTTGCCACTGAGCACCAAGTAACCCCTGCGCCTAGCCCGCACTTTCGACTACCTCAGCAACCGTCACCACGCCCGGCCTCTCCTACCTCGTCATCAAAGCAGGCGGATATCAGCGCGAACCACGGTATGGATGCGGAGGATGATTACGATCAAGAGCACGGTGCTCAGGGCCCTTCATCCGGGCCTTCCAATGCTGGAGGGACCAATCAAACCGAATCCGAAGACGCCGAACCGGAATCGAATCCCAGTCGCACTACGACACCCACAACTGGGGGAGGTAACAGAAGAAGAAAAAGAAGGTCAAGGTCACGGTCCCGGACAAGGTCCAAAGACTTGACCAAAGAGTTGCTCGCTCAGAGTTCTGGTGACGAATCTGCGGCCGCTGCCGTTCCCCCTCCTCCTCCAGTCCCAATGTCGCCTTTCCTCGCTTCAGTTAACCCATCTCCTCGACTACCACCGGTTCTCAGCCCTCAGACTCCTCCGCGGTCTGCAGGAGGGCGCCCTTTTCTTCAGCCGCCCATATCACCATTTCCCGGGGCTCCCACATCCCCTCCCTCATCTTCGCCGCTTCCTAGTCTAGATGCTATTCGCGCCGGTCTGATACGTTCCAACAGCGCAGCGGGGAGAATGATGGCGTTCCACAAGCTCACTGGTGGGGAGTCCCCTGAGCCCATGAGCCTCTCACCGTCTCCGACCTTCTTGGCTCGAAGTAACACTGTCACTGGTGGTGAAAGGATAGCGGCCAGGAACGTAATGCTCCGGAGACTGAATGAAAGGATCAAGGAAGCGGATGAGACCCCAACCATTGTAGAAGAGTCAGCGCAAACAACTCCAACAAGAAGACGACCGATTCCACCAGATTTGATTTCCCCTGGCCTTCGGCCTCAGTTCAATCGAAGTCCTCAGATGTCGGCCGCAACAAATGGGGTCGTCGACGACAGAGAGGTCTCCGAAACGTCGCCAAATTCTCCGGTGCGCAGGGGAGTACCCTTACACGCTCCCGAGCATGAAGGATACGAGTCTGCAGGACCTACACCTATTCCGGAAACGCCTGCAGATCAGTATGCATCGACTAGGACCGGCCCTTCAACGTCCACCAGTTCGGCATTCGGTTACACTCAAACCACCGATTCATCCCACCCGGAACCTTTCGAATACGACGGGGCTGAAGTCCGAGACGGAGTGGTTATTGAACGCGATGAACCGGATAGTTCCAGACCTCACCTCCACCACCAACAGTTGTCGTACGCCTCTCAGAGCAGCTCCTATTCTGTAACCTCGCCGACTCTTGGTCCACTCCCTCGACCACAAAGAAGAAACTTAACTCGACCTTCTGAAGCCCCTTCAGAGTCGTCCCCTATGTCGTCTCCGACGGATAATATTCGCGAGAACATCCCCTTGTTCTTACCTGCGTCGGGCGAACAGTCGCCGTACCAACAGGATACATTCCCAGTTGCGATCAGTCCCTTCAACAAAGGAAGTATCATTGCAGAGTCGGAGGAAGAAGGAGAGACAGTCGTTTACCATGAGGAAATGAAAGCCAGGAAGGCATTGCCAGACCGGGCGCCAGTCTCTTGGATCTCGCCTTCGACAGAATGTAAGCACATCACAGCTCAACTCGCTTGGTAAGGTGTATGCTTACAATACGTCTGTCAGTCGCTGCGGGGAACATGCCTTGGGGCCAACCAATGGAGTCGGCCTACGAAGAAGAGGAGGATCTTCCACAAGGGCAGGATGACGGTCTTGCTGAAGTCCCAGACGGCAAAGAGGTGGAGATGTGGCAATCGGAGCACGCTTTCATGAATACCTCGACGTCTCCTCACAACAACCACGGCACGCCGCCTGAAACGCCCATTTCTGCCCACTCCACGTCCTCGCCGTACAATCAGCTGCAGCGATCCGAAACCCCTTCAGCTCGTATGAGCAATATGTCTGAGTCAGCCGCTTCGGGTACTTCTTCTTCGCAGCGTGCTGCTTCTCAGGTTCAGAACAAGACACCCGATCCGGCGGAACAGCTGGACGAATGGGAAGAGGTTCCTCGGGAAGCTCGCGGTGCTCCTCAGCACGAGACCAAGGACAAGAAGAAGGCAGAGTCCCGGTGGGAAAAGGTCAAAGCCTTGACTAGGAGTGGTTCTAGTCTCGGTCTTGTTGGAGGTCGGAGACCCCGATCGGGCAGCTCTGCGAATGGCAAACAGCCAGATTCCAGCCGAGAAAGCGCTGCTAGTCAAAATAGCGTCACTAACCTCGCCACGCCGCTAAACGCAACAGCCTCTTCTTCTGCCTTGTCCCTCTCACCACCCGTCAGTGTACCCCCGCCCCGGGGAGGGGTGTCCCCGGTCCCTCCTGCGTCGGCTGCCGATTTGGCGAGATACGCGGATCAAAAGCTAAATCCATTCCCTGGCCTCGCCAAGCTACAAGAGGAGAAGAAGCAGCTAGAAGGGAAGCCCGTTGCTCCTAAATCGGGACCTGCAGTGAAGACGCCTTCACCCCCCGCTGAGGGTGGTGCGCGGAGTTTGTCGAGGAACGGCTCACTTAAAGCGTCAGCCCCAGCCGAACGTGCCGCTACACCAGGCGGACCTTCTCAAAAAGACGGTGTCAGAAAGTGGTTTAGCACAAAAGGGTGGTTGGGTTCCTCCCAAGCCGAGTCCTCGCAGCCAGCTGCGCCGGTCGTGGAAATAGTGCCCCCTGGAACAGCGATGAAGCCTCCCGAGAGCAAGCCATCCTTGGCAGAATCACATTCGTCCAATCTCACCAGCGACAGTGCGACAGAGAGAGAAGACTCGAGCAGAAGCCGTCCTGTCCAGAAAGCCAAGCTTCACGATAACTTAGCAGGGCCAGTTATGGAGTTGGCGGCGGAACTTCCTGGTCAACAGGAGAGCTTCATGTCAGAGACGACATCCGAAACGCCACCTGTTGCTACTCCAATGTCCAACGACTTCCCTGCCATGCCCATGCTACACCCGCAGCCGCTGCAGCCATCGCCCCACCCCTCAGCTTATTCCTTCTCTTCCTCTGCAGCCCGTGAAAACGCGGCGCGTCTAGAGGAACGTCGGACGAACCTCATATTGCAAAGACTGGACTCGATCCTCGAGCATGCTGCCAAAGACGCCACCCGGTCTAACGTTCTGGACCAACCCCCTCGCAAGTTGTTACTGATGTCCAAGGCGTTCCAGGTCATCGACAAGAACACGATCAAAGATCGGTATCTTTTCCTCTTTACTGATATCCTGGTCATCGCCAAGCCGGTAGATGAGGATCATGGACGGGACGCGAGCAAGGCAGCGTTGGACCAAATGTTTGCGGTCAAGAGCATTGTGGAGCTCGCTAAACTCGACTTTGATCCGTCGAGGGATGGCGATAGCGCGACACTTGGAGCCGACTTCAACCGCCACCCATCTATCCGATCCTTCGTGCAACGGTTTGCCAATAACCCAGATACTGCTCTTAAAGCGTTTTTGGAGAAGACGAAACTCAAAGACGATCCGCTCACAGTCGCCAACCTCCTGTTCCGTACCATCGACCTCGACCGGGCACAGCTCGGAGAGTATTTATCACGCAAGGCCAACAAGGCAGTGTTGAAGACGTTCATCGATCGGTTCGGCTTTGCAGGGGTGCGGATCGACAATGCGCTCCGAGCGTTCTTGCTGTCAATACGGATTCCAAACGACGCGACTCTGCTAGAACACATGCTCATCACCTTTGCGGGCCGATGGTTCGAAGCCAACACGGGTGTGGTGGCATATGACAAGGAGACGGCGGCCAGACTAGTGTTTGCGATGATGCAGTTGAATGATGCGCTCCATTCCGACCTGGATTCGGACATCACGCTGGCCGGAGGGGTCTTTAGTTTCCCGAATCGGGACATCTCGAGTCGTGACTTTATCGATGCCGTTCGCATTTGGGACCGAGGGATGGAGGTACCGGATGAGATCCTGGAGAAGATTTATCGGTCCATCAAGTCCGAGAAGTTGGCGCAAGCTGCTGATCCGTCGGTTGTGTTGAGGGAAGCCATCATATCTCCAGCCAACATGCCCTCTCGGTTAACCACGAGGATTCCGTCGGATGGTATCACGATCCAAATCCCAGCACCTGACCCCAGCTTTGGCGTGCATCTTCAAGGACAAGACCTGCTCTTTGAGCCACGATTCCTGAGTTTCGCGCACTCGAACGAGATGTCATTCAGGGTGATCGGCAACGCACTAGGTACCAAGACGGCGATCTTCGCTCGCACTGGCGCGAATGCGAACTTGTATACGGGCATCCCGCTCAGCAAGACGTTCGCAGTGGAACGACCGTTTATGAGGCACACGTTCAAAGTGTCGTTCACAAATCACGCAGGAATGGCTCGCAAGTATCTCTTCAGCGTGGAGAGCCGAACTGAACATGCGAATTGGACGTCGATGTTGGAGAAGCAGATTACCAAGTGCCGGACCGAGATGCCTGCAGCAGTTGGGCCCGTGTCGCCCAAGGTTCGACGTGCGGCTGAAGCCGTGGCGCTGCGCGTGCTGAGGGATGCGTTGATTGTTCCCGACGAGACCGCAAAAGGAGATGGCGGTGGACGAGGTGGGCCGCCCAGCCGAAGCGGAGCAGGGTTCGCAGGATTTGGGCGGCGCCCTGGGTCTGGAAACGCTGCGGGGCGTGAGGAGGCGGGTGTGAATGGTGGCGGGTTTGGCGGAAGGGGTACTGCCAAGAGCGGGCATGATTTGTTGCTGATCGTGCAGCAGAACAGTTTGATTCCGCTGGTTCTGTCGTTCCTCAACGTGGTGAAGCCGATTTAATGCGCTTTCGTTTTGCGTCGGACCGATTCTTATCGTATTGTACAGTTAGATATTAAGCACCTCCCCCCATCATTTACCATGGACTAATAATATTGTGGCTTGTGATCTCCCTGACCGAGCGCTTTTTGCACGGACGTGATCTGCGCGACTGGGGGGGCGGGTGGATGACGAAACTGGTAACGTATTATGTCCGGGGGGGGGGGTGGGAAATGGATGTCAAGTCGACGCCTTAGCTGTTCCGAATTCCTGGGAACGTCACCGATATTGAAGCAGAAGGGATCCGATTCGATGCATCCACGGTGAGGGCCCGAGAAGACGCCGTCGACCCTACGCTTGGGAAACATGAGGTCTGCCTCTGCCCTTGACATCACTCATCTCGTCGTTGTCAGGCTCAGGAGCGAACATAATTTAGGATGGTTCTGTCTGGGGTGGCTGCGATAGTGTTGCACGCATTGCCCGAATCCGCCTTAGGGGTGAAGGGCTGGGAGAGATGCAGCACACAGCTTGACCGGTTCTGAGCTCATTTGCATTTCAATGGTGGAATGCTTCGAATTCCATTTGCCAGGCCTGAAACTCTGTCACTTGCGTTTTTTTTTGGTCGCGAACCCCGACACACGGCGACTCGACTCTCCACCCCTCGTTTCGTTTTCAATTGACGTTCGCGCGACAAGCCCTGTCCTAAAAGATATATAGCTGTGGCTGCGTCTAGCACAGAGGTTCTCCGTTCCGACCTCGCCTCTCGCTATCTCTCTCTCTCTCTTCGCTCCAGTTCCCTCTCCTCCCCGCTACTCGAAGTTTTCCTTGCTACTCGTCCGCGGCCATCATGTCGTCTACGCAGGTCCCCGGAGTTCCCGAAGATATCACTCTTTTG